>JAUZNC010035502.1:0-19220 GCA_034780395.1 Vannuccia rotundouncinata
CTTATTTTACATAACAATTGATATCTTCTGTATTCAAATGTTACTTCAGTTGTTTAATAATAATAATAATAATAATACATACATACATTACAACTCATTTACAAAATATTTACAAATTTATATAAAAGTAAAATGATTACATAAATATCTATTTTATTATTATGTATTTTTATAATAGATTATACAAAAATAATGTTGTACAAATATTTCCATACTTCTTTTGAAGAATGCATTCAATGGAATATACATTTTTCAAAAATAAACATGACAGTTAGTTTAGTACCAAAACTAATTTTAGAAATTTTAAGACATTGATATGCTCAATTTTGTATGATTTTTATAACTCAAGATTTTACATAGACATTTCCAGTAGACAATGTTTTAATCTATTTACCAAGTCACAAATAAATGAAGAAATTGTTTAATTTAAAAATCTTATATTGAATTAACACTTTGAAAATATTTTATATTATCAGGCAAAAGAATCTTCCAGCTTTTTGAAACCATTTTCAACAAAAGATTTGCCTACAATCCCATATTTTGAGTTTTTGACAGTTCTAATGCCTATAGTATCTTAGTCTTTACATAAGCTTAAATAAAGTCATATTTTAGTTTTGAAGAACACTAATAATACTTAACATTTTTTTAAAATATCAAAATAATTTTATATTGTTCAAAATTGTTATTTCCTCAACTTACTCTTACCAATATTATAGTTTTATTATTATATATAGCACATTTCAAATAATATAACTATATTATTTGATAATGTTTGAAATTAATTTGTTTTTTCTTTCTTAGTATAAAATAGCATAGAATACAAAAATATGGAGTTAATTATATGAATTCTTTATATTATACAAATCATAGATTATTTTGATTTATTGGAATGTATTCAAAAACACAGTGGCTGCTTTTAAAATTGTATTAGCCACTTTTGCTCATCATTTTTTTATTCTTTGAATTTATTGTCATATAAAATAGTTAAAAGAGACATTTTTTATGGTGTTTCTGACTGTATAGCATTATTATAAACGAGATAGAGAAATTAACCCATGGAAAAAAATGAACACATGACACAATGTATTTGAGAAAGGGGTTACCCAACAGTTAAAAAATCAAAAAATGTATTTTTTAGTTATACTTATTAAAGTTGATTAATCCTTCACATTTCGAAATAGCTTAATTTATAATAATATACAGGGTTAGTCAAAAATATGTATGCATACACTACATTTTATAAAACATTGAGACAATATGTATATACAAAAAATTATAAATTTTTAGACTAACCCTGTATTTGATAATTTATAAAACTTAATATGTCATAACAAATTATATTGGAAAAATAAATTGATTAATAGTATAATGATGCAACAAAGTAAAAGTTACAATTTTTATTAGATAGGCTTGTCAGATTCCTATTCAGTTTTCTCATGTGCACTGTCAATTATTATACTCTCACTATTTGTTTTTATTCGATATTTATTTTACACATAGCTTCGATTTAATTATTCTATGCTGATTAATTGTTATTTTGTCTGTAGTATTGAACGTATTCTGTCCGTATTATGCATTTCAAACAAATATTTTAGTCATACCCCAGCTCTTTATTATTTCACATCACTGAAATACAAAACATTATTTAACAATTGATACTTCACACATGATAACTAAAATAAAAAACATTATTTTTCCGATTCCTATCATATTAAATAATCGTATTTTTAAAATTCTAGTCAAAAATTCGTAATTGAATAAGTCGTAGTAATTTAAAAGTCGTAAAATAATATAAAACTGAACTATACTGATTGTGAACAATCCGAAAACATTAGCGATTTTTAACACTTCAATCACATTTAATTATAGTACAACACTTATATTATTAGTATATATATGTAGGTAAGTAACAGTATTCACTGAATGGTGTTAATAAAAATCAAGCTATATAACACCGACTAAGTTTATGTTATATCATTGGTCATGGCTTATATTTTAAGAACTTCCGAAAGCATAAGGCTGTCATAGATAAGTTTCGCATCAATAAAGATTACCCGTAACCCACAAGATGGTACTGTAACTGCGTAACTATTGATTGTCCATCCAGAGCCATCACAGCTGCTGTTGAAGACAGCGACGACAATGTTCAAGTATAAAAAAGGGATCCACAATTATCAAATACAACATTTTAAATAAGACTAATTTTCATACGACTTTTTCATTTTAGACTAAATAATTGTTACGACAATTTTAACAAGACTTTTTTTAAAAAACGATTATATATACTATTTTTTAAATAGGACTTTTTTTAAATACGATTATATAAATAAGACTTTTTCAATACGATTTAATTGTGTACGACAAATAATTTTTACGACTTTTCCCCATGGATCCTTTCATATATATTTTTAAATAATTTTGGTAATCGTCTTCTTTAATTTTATTACAGGGCAATGCCACGAGCAGAGGTCTATATCGTGGGCTCCATCTCTTTTGCAGTAGGTTGCCTTGTGGGATTTTATTCGCATTCATGGTACGATCAATACCGCAAATCCAAACAAGTTCATAAGCAAGACATTGTAAGAGAAGCTCAACAAAAAGTGAATACTCTTGCAACAATAGGAAGCAACCCGCAGTCACAACCTAAATCTTAATTTTTTATATTTTGTACAAAGTTAATCAATTAGACGAGATTATTTTATTTTATTTTTAAAACTTTTAATTTTTTATAATATTAATATATGGTTGTTATATTATTATAATATATTTAGTAAATTGTATTACATTACAAACTTATTTTTACACCCATCAAAGTACTTCCAAAGTCTACATAGTCCTATTTGAGAAAATTGAAATCGTGCAAATATTGAATATCTTAGAAATCGTTAGACACACCCATAACTATATTGGAGTATAATTATGTTACGTAAATACCCTCGAAAAAGAATGTTCTGTAATGTCAGTAGGACAGTTTTCATATACTGTGATCATTTAAAAGTTTGTGTTGCTGGCTTTCAATAGCCGAATTATTATTTAATATATTTTGGATAAAGTTAACTCATGTGAACCTATAATTATTATTACGATCATTTAAAAAACATCTAAATTTAACGATAATAGAGTCTTTTAATAGTCGATTTTAATGCCACTAATATGCGAACACTTGTTACAATTTGTATTTGTAATTTGACAGTTATTTCTTCTAGTTAATAATTAATTTTTAATCGGATACTAGCTACACTCTGTATTAAAAAATATAAAACATTTTGACTTAGTGTTATATTTAAATTCACTTCAAATGGTTGTGTATAAAATAAATAATGAGGTTGTAAATGTTTAATGTAAGTGTTTTTAATTCATTACATTTATTTTTAACTTACAACTTGTAACTAGTATATATATTTGTTCTGCACTGCTAACTAATTGTTGATTCTTAATTATATATTTGAAATATAGTTTTTTTATGAAGTAATTTGTGTGAATATTTATTGTATCTGACAGAAATGTTAAATATTGTCAAAGGTGTCACTCGAGCCGCCAGATTTTTGCGTAATTGTTAGCAGTAAAATTTTTCCATTAATTAGAAAAAAAAATTAATTTATAGCAAAACTGATTAAATTTAAATATTTTAAGAACCTAACATTTGACATCGAATATGATCAAAATTAGGGTAACCTTCATTTGCAGTCCGCCAAACGTTTTTTTGTACTTTCAATATAAAAAAATTGTTCCGAATCCCGTTGATGCCATTCTGACATTATTGGGCATTTTTCACAAAACTGTTAACCGCCGTTAATAATATCTCAAAAACTTTTCATCCTAAAATAATTATGTTGGTGTCTACCCCACCATTTTCAAGTTTAAATTAGTATTTAATAAGCATATAACATGATAGAGGTCAATAAAAAACTTGAATATCACGAATAACTTTTTAATAATTTTTTTAAAAACATATATTACCAAAAGTATCGAAATATATGAATACTTTTCAGAAAAAATATTCATGTAGATGACGTCATAGACTTTTAAAAATATTTTGAAGACATGATCAAAATTATATGTTTTTGGTCAATAGCACGAAAGTGAATCATTTTAGAGCCAACAGATAATATGTATACATCGAATAGTATGTTTAAGATATTCAAAATGTTCATGGATCCCTCGATGATCAAAATTGG
This sequence comes from Vannuccia rotundouncinata, assembly GCA_034780395.1. Taxonomy (NCBI): domain Eukaryota; kingdom Metazoa; phylum Platyhelminthes; order Proseriata; family Coelogynoporidae; genus Vannuccia; species Vannuccia rotundouncinata. Next base: position 4,179 of record JAUZNC010035502.1, read on the forward strand.
TAATTTTCCTTCAATTAATTGGTCCTTTTTAAACGTTTTTGAATATTTTAAACATACTATTTGATGTATACATATTACTAACTGTTGGTAATATATTTATAATCTCTAAAATGATTCACTTTCGTGAATGTGACCAGAAACATTTTTGATGTGTTCAAAATATTGTAAAATGTATATATTTATATATGTTTGTAATATATAGTCTATGCCTTTAAATGAATTATAAAAAGGTTATTCGTGATTTTCAAGTTTTTTATTGGCCTCTATGTACTAAACACATTTATACAACAATTGAAAGTTTTTTTGCTTAATGGTGGGGTAGACACCAAAAAGAATTAGTTTAGGAAGAATGGTTTTTGAGATATTATTAAATCTTTTTATTTAAATAATGGCGGACTTTAAACCAGTTTTGTGAAAAATTCCCAAGAATGGCATCAACCGGATTCGTAATCAGCACCATTTTCTGGTATAAAAAGTGCAAAAAAAACGTTAGGCGAACTCCAAAACCACCTTTTTGGTTCAACTGCTGGACTAATACTTTTTTTTATATCTTTGAGTATACATCAAATCTTGACAATACATAATAAATATTGAGCATATATAAAATCTTGACAATACTTTTAAATATTTTTGCGCATAGGTCAAATCTTAACAAAACTTTTAAATATAATCTTTGCCTATCTTTACATCAAATAAACTAGAATATAATACGTACGTATACGTGTATCCCTTGAACAACGCGATCCAATTTAATTTCCTATTCCAAGCACTGAACTAATCAACTTCATATAAACAAAATGATAAACACTTATTTTTATATTATATAATTATAGTTTTTTCAATCGTCTAAACCATTAGACGGTGAACTGTAGTCAAGTATAGTGAACACATACAGCTAGGGTGCACAACAATGCACGATTGATTTATTCTTAATTCATTGACAACAATTGTTTTAATGAAGACTAGTGATACATTCTAAAGTTGGAATTTTATAAAACTACTGTTTGTGGAATATATTTTTATTGAATTCATTTATAGCAACGAATCCATGAAGGTATGATTCTTTCTATAGCACTCTTTTTTATTACAAGATATTGCTTCTGATAGTAATATGTTGCTGTTAACTTGAAATAAATGGGTCGTTCTTAATTCAAAATTAATTTGTATTTTATTTTCAATAAATTATAATTTGCTAAATTTATTAAAGATTTCTTTTCAAGCCATACAGATTTTAATCCTTTCTTGGGTTTCAATTACCTTTTATTCTAAAATCTAAAATGTATATGAATTATATATTTAAGTTTGTACTTTAATATGCATTACACTACACATTAAGTCGAAAATCGTCATTTTATTTAAATAGATACAATTTCCATGACGTCGTCTGTTCAAAATATAATTTTATGCTTTACAATATTATTTTTTTATTAAGAAAATGGTATTTCTGAAGAAAAAGATTTATTATTTTATTGCTGAAACATTTTGAAAATATGTAATCATCTATGATATCGACCATCTAGATAGAGTTTTCAAAAAATAAGCACTTTTTCGACAATATGGAATTACATTTTTTCAAACTGTTTGAATGTGTTTGTTGTGTATCATAAGTTAAAATAATAGTATACACCGAAATATTATAATATTATCGTGCTATGAATTTGGTATGAAAGAAACTTTTTCAAAAAATGTGGATTATTCATTTTAATATAAATGTTTTAACTTATTATTAATATATATTTCTTACTATAATATAAAAAAGATAATGAATATCATGTATAATATATCGAATAGGAGGACGTGTACGGAACTGCAATTCGAAATCAAATTGGTCAGATAAACTATTATGTCAAGGTCAAACATTGATGTAAGCCCTAACAACCAAGAATCTTTATTCTTCTCAACTTCTACGGGTAGTCCCAACTCAGCAGAGTTTTCAACTGCTATTTGCAGTACAACTAAAGCAGAAAGTGGTCCTCATGTTCAGTTAACATCTCCAGGTGGTTCAGCAATGGGGTAAACCTGTTCATTTTCGATAAAGTGAAACACAATTTTTTTTTGATTTTGCATAAATTTATATTAAGTTAGCTGAAAGTGAGCTTATTCGTTATAATATTATAATACTATATTATGTGTAATTAACTACATTCATTATATGCATCATAATCATAGCATATTTTTAAAATAATGTTTTCCAAAATGACAATTGGGTGATCAATTAAGAAATATTAATTTGATTTTTTTAAACACGATTATAGAAGAAGTTTTAAAGAAAACACTTTTAGTCTTCGATGTCGAATTTGTCTTGATTCTGGGTCCGATGAAGATCTTATAACTCCATGTAATTGTTCAGGTAATTTGATTATGGGTATCTATAATAGTATCTTTTACCGTATCTTTTGTCTGTCGCTTTTCAACAGTCTCTTTAATAAATTATTAGACATAAAATTGTTAGTTATTTTGATCGATTAAAATTATTCCATAATTGTTTTATGGCGACGCGATTCGGTTAATTAATTAATCAGATGGTATAAAAAATACGTATAATATAACTAATTCAAAAATTAATTAAAATTCTGATTAAACATTTTATATTTCTTAATGTATTCTATTTATAAAACCAAAATTTAAATGATTCCCATTGTTAATTTCACAAATATGTTATTAAAACAATTATTAATTAATATATAAGTCATTGGTTATAAGATATTTTTTATTTTGCTATGACATTATTTCTTTATGACAAATTTTGCAGGTACAATCGGCTTGATTCACAAAAGTTGCCTCGAAGAATGGATTAATGTTGCTAGGACTGGACATTGTGAAATTTGTGGTTATGAGTTTAAAACCAATGTATATAAACCAACATTTAAACAGGTAGGTACATATGTACATGAAAAATACTAATTTATAAAAACGATAACAATGAAATATAGTGAAAATCTTAAAGATCAATTACAAAAAAATGTAATTAATGTAATATGTTGCCCTCAATATTCCTTGAATTTTCAGGAATCATTTTATTCATGTGTAATTAGTTAATAAATAATTAAAATATGTTAATTAAATATTTTTATAACCTATATATACATAATTAACATGAACAATTTTTTGCTCTTTTGTTAATTGATCTAGTGGTTATTTGAAGACAGAAACAACACAGATCCTAATAACCGACGTCACTTGTGGGGTGACTTGATATGTCTCCTTGTCATGTTTCCACTGGTGGGTATGTGTTCTTGGCTCTTGGTTCGAGCTGTACACTCATATGGAAAAGAATCTTTTTACTGGGCAGTTATCTCTCTTGGAATCATCTTCACAGTCCTCTTCGCCTTCTTTACTGTTTGGCTGGTTGTGAGTTTAAATTAAGTCAAATACTCATATCGATTAGAATTAATAACTGTCCGCTTCGGTGTCAATAAATCATAGATATACTATCTTTGTTTAAGTTTAACTAGATTGGTAATCTAGCTGATTGTTGTCACTTAGTATTGGTTTCTGTCGATCCTGGCGAAAATTCCATATTATTAGTAATTACTGTAGTAATATTAAATTTAATAATTGTTTATATGTATCAATTAAATATATATATATTCTGTTAAAGTTATTTTCAAATTATTCAACCAATCACAAATCTGGATTTGCCATACACGCGATGCAACATACTTTCGTATAGAAATATTTTAGATGTCCAATTTAGTTCCATATATAATATACAATATCTATGAAATAAATTCATAATGCCTAATTGAATAATGCCTATATAAACAGCTTACAGTTTTTAACTCATATCATAATTATACTACAATTAATTAATTATCGTAGGTAATTAATTGTCCCCCTGTACTACATCAATGGTTTTTAAATTATGCCTTTTAATTTTTATATAGTCTGTAAAATATAGCTTTTCAAACTTCCTTGAATTAGTTTTTTTACTGAACCAATTTTGGATTTTTTTAAATTTTCTATTTTTTATTGTGAAGCCGATCGTTCAATGGTTTTTATTTTCGTAAATAAAAATATTTTGAATACAATGACAATGGAAAGCATTATTTAAAAAAAAGGATTATGCTTTCTTTCATCACTTGATGCACGTCTAGAAATTACAAATTTTAATACTTATATTTTATAATCCCTCATCTAATTTTAATATTCACAATATTTAATCCACGATAAAAATATTTAAAAAATAATTATTCGACACCATTTACTAAAGCTATTCCACTTATTTCTCTCCCCTCTACATAAAAGTCCGTTGTAATGATATATTATAATGACTCAAATGGGTTAAAATTATTTGGGGTAATAAATAAGCATAAATCCGTTGTGATAAAATGATAATTTATTTTTGCTTAATATGTTTTGCTCAGGTTGGTTTTCATATTTTATAATCTGATAATGTTACTAAGAATTTGATCATCAATAAATCGATTTAATAACATACATTTTGCTGACAATTACAAACGATAATCACCTCATTTTTTTACAAATAAACATTTAATAAAATAAATTAAAATCGAATCGAATTCTATTATAATAAAATGGAAATTCTCTTCTATATTTACACTAAAACTCATTATAGTTGGCCGTTAGATACCATTACCAAAGTTGGATCACATGGCGGGATACTCATGAGTTGCACCGCGTGGACACACACTCGCTACAAGCAGTGGTTCTCAGTCCAGGTATGAAGTCTTCTCTTCAGTGTGTTTATTTAAAATAAATTCAATTGTATAAAGATTTTGTAGGAATTAATGGAATTATGGAATTAATCGAATGAAAAAGTGTAACCATCTTGAACAAAAGAGTTCTGAATATTATAAATTTAAAAAAAATATATACTTATCAAATTCTTTTTTTGTTAGAAAAAAAAATTTTTCAAATATATTTCTACCAATAAAAGATCAAAATTTAATTAGACAATGAAAATTTTCTTTCAAAAATGTTTTAATATTTTAAACAAATTCAGAAAATGAATATGGGGAAAGCCCAATTCAATATTTAATATTAAAATTGCTAATCGATATTCCCTAAAAGTTTGTCATCATCCAATCCTTTCGGTATCTAATGACCAGGTCGAACCCACTCGGTAGTTCAATCCAGATATCATTCACTGAGCAATTCGAGTTCAGAGAGCGAAAGACAGGGTGCTGTCACAGGAGCTGCTCTCAGCCACCACAGTGGGCTTTTTCCGCCTCCCCTTTCGCCCACTGTCAATGCGTCCACCGCCTTCTTCTCGCCGCGTTTTAGTCTCAATGCCCATGCTGTTGATTCATTCGATAGGTCTGGCAGTTCCTACAATCCCAGAGACGATGTGGGAGCAGCGATGCTTCCTGCAACCGCCGCGTCATCCAGGAGCAGCAATCGATCGAGTTCACCGCTGACAACGTCCTCCAATTTGAGCGGAGTTGAAACTGTTAATGCGCAATTACAGAATGTTATTGTTTAGAATTATTGTATTTATGCGAAATCATAAACAATAAAACATGTTGTGTGACAGTTAACAATGACCTATATATTTATCTACAAGGATATAAAGATATATAATTGTATTTTTTCTATATGCATATATTAATACAAATTTATCTAATTTAATTTATTAATAACAAAATTTTAACACTATCTTGAAACTAAATAAATACGAACCAAAATCTTTTTATGATAAAAATACCGAAATTTTGAGTACCTACGCAGGCTAGGAGTATATTCTTCAGTTAATTGTTGATTCACATATGTATATTATAAATTATGACATACCTTTGTAAAATACTTATATTTTTAAATGGTTCTGACATTTATTTTGAGATAAAACAGTTTACAGTATTTTCCATAAGTTCCTATACGACATAGAGAAAAATAATTTTATATTAGTTTTATTAACAATATAATTCATATATATGTTTAATTACGCAATCAAAAGGTTTACACTTCCAAATCCATTGTCAAAGGGCCCTCTTTTGTAAACACACAAGTGCAGACATCTAAAGGTACACTTGTTCATAGATTCGATTTATTTGTAGGGAACTGGACAAATTCCATTACTGCAGTGCTGTCCACTCCTAGTGCAGAGATGAATTCTTCACATTTTTGGGATAAATTTTTCTTTGAAAAAAAACATTGCTGCCCATATCAAAATTTTTTTTGTAGGGGAGGGGGGCAGTGCTGGTGTGGTTTTACTTATTCCCAGAAATGTGTATAGTTTGTTTAGACCAAAGCGAAAGCCTCATAATACCTCTATCTCGGAATATATGTGCACACTTATCAGTGAAAAAGAGTATATTTCTTCTGATGTTGTTATCGAATTTATCCATTATTTGTTGACAGCATAAGACACGATTCTCGTGGTCTGGTTCATTAAGGAATTGTTCTTATGTTGGCTTCCAACTTCTGTATCCCAGGCCCTTTGTCATTAACAGGTATAATGTCGTTTGTGGTATATCCAGTTCATCAGATCTATAAATATATATGTTATATTGAGTGTAAATATTGTAATAAATATAACCATGATTGCAAGGTAGTTATAATATATAAAATATATAGTATACGATATACAATCGATAAAGTGAAACACCATTAATAACTATTTTTACCATATATATCCAGATAACGGTTAAATAACAAATGAATAACTATTGCATCAGAACTTACCAAATATTTTTAATCAGTGTTCGCTACCGTGAATGAAATCATTTGCTATGATTGACAAATCAATATTGTCCAATTGTTCATTATAAATATAGAGAATATGCATACAATGATTTAGTCTATTTTTTTGCATACTGTTACGTAAATATGATTTTATTCGGCGCATGGAAGAAAAACTTAGTTTACTCACAGCATTTGTGGCGGGCATAACTAAAATCAAACGTACCAGAGTGCACAATTGATTAAATAAATTTCTTTCTGGTGGGGACAATTTTCGTAAATATGTGATGCAGTCCATCAGATTTACCTCCTCTTCAAAGCATGATCCGAATATTTGAAACTGTGTAATCAATTGCTGTGCGTCAAAATCATCACGATAAAAGTTTGTCAATGTCTCAGATTCGGCGTGATATTCTTTTCTATTCGCCGCTTGAACATGTGCTTGCTCTGCTACTTTATATATTTCATATCCTGGTTGCCTGAAACTTCGGTGATTGTTGATGTTGCCAGATCAATAGCTTCAAAATATATTTTGCGATAGTAGTCTTCCACAGCAACACTATGTAATCCAACACCCGTTCCTATTTCAAAGCGTGTTGGAGCTCTTTTGTTTCTATAGGTAGACTTGGCTCTGATGTGTCAAGAGATTTTGATAGATTTTTCAACTTTTCGAAGTGAAGATCAAAACAAATGTCCTTTCTAATTGATGTCAATGTTTTTAATGTTAATTTAGCTACAGCTTGACCTACTGAAGCTGACATGGACTGCTTCTGAAGAGTTCTGCTTAAATTGTCAGTAATTTTCAGAATTGTCTTCGATAAGTCTAGTCCATACAATAAATTAAACTGGCTCATTTGATGTTTGACACCAATAATCCTACTACGTACATCAGGTACTAACTGAGGTCCAGTTTTCAAAGAGGTGTCCCATAGTTCATTCAAATAACTCCAATTTTCTAGTATGCTCTCAATAGCGTCTTCTCTGACTGTCCATCGTGTCTGACAAACTGATCTAATTCCTGGTGCGGTAGGTTTTCTCTCATCTGAATCCTGGGGGTTTTCTTCTTTAATTTTTTCAAGAGCAGCATTACGCTTTGGTGAAGAACGGATGAGATGACAAATTTCAAAAGCTACACTATAAGAGTATCGTTCCAGGTTTTTAGACTGTTTGATTGTATCTCCCACTGCCAGATTTAAGGCATGTCACAATAACAATGAGTAAAAACCGCTCTGCTTTCTTTTTCAAGAATTTTAGTCACTACACCTTTTTTTGAACGTGTCATATTCGAAGCACGTCATAACATTGACACCGACAGTTAATCAGCTTCAAATTCATTCTGATTAAGACATCATGAATGGTGGATGCAGAGGTGGATGTAGCTGAAGTAGAGAAGGATGCCGTGGGAGCTGTTGATGAGACTGCAGTGGGCGCCGTTGATGAGACTGCAGTGGGCGTCGTAGAGACTGCAGTGGGCGCCTTTGATGAGACAGCGGTGGGCGCCGTTGACACGCCTGTTAACCCTTGAAGAAATTATACAGTGGCTTGGACGTGCTGGCCTCCTGAATAAGTTTTGCCCGTTTGGCTTCTTGAAATCTGTCCCAACCTGACTTTTTTAAAGTTTAATACGAATATAACTGTAATGCTTAATGTATAGTATAATGTTCAGAATTACTCCTTAAAATATAAAAGGCTCCTTGTAAAGAATAACACTTACATTGTCATTAAAAAAAAATAGTTGGTTGACAATTTTTAAAGGCGCCAATTCTTTAAAAAAACTATTTTATCTAGTGCAAATTTTTTCAGTCTGAGAAAAACTGGTCCGCACCTTAAAATATTTTTCAATATAGTTTACACTGCAAAATTCTCTTGTACAGTTTTGGGAATATTTATAGTATACACAAGTAAAATTATTTGACTACCTATACACCCTCCACAAAAGAAAATACGAAATGTGAATGGTATATGTGTCCAAAATCTATACGAAAAGTGATGTTAAAAAATTTTATAAATAATATAATTTCCTTGAAATATTTGCTGTATTTTGCAAAATTTAAATATAATTAAATACGTATTTTGAAAAGTGTTAAACTATATTTACAAAATATAACTAATGCACTCTGCAAAATTTACTAAATAAATTTAGCAAGCTCGTTAATTATATGACATTAGAAACAGTAACATCATTGTTTCTAAGCAGGTTAAAATTACGCAGTTGGTTTTTAAGTTAGTTTTATTTGCTATAACTTAATATTTTATCTTTTGTTTGTTCTTATATATTGTATACATTATTCTACAAGAGTTAATATGTTTATCAGCCTGAAGGAGGGGGGGGGGGTGATAGTGGGATTAGAGTACGCAAACTCTGCACACCTCGAGTTCCAAAATCGACATTTCAAATATATTTATAAAACTAATTTAATTATAATGATATAGCCGGTGTCTTTATAATTATAAATTAAAATGATTTTGTTATCACATATTAAGATATTTTTCCTATTGTTAAAAAATATAAATTGGATTTTTGAATATTTTTTATACCAAATTTTATGATATTATAACTTTGAAATGTGACCCCAATTGCTGAAATCCATATAACTGCTTTAAAATCAGTTTTATACCTGATTATGAAAATAATTTTTAATTTTCATTGAATAATTAATTGGATATAATGAATTTTATTTTTTTTATAAGTAGAAATAAAATTTGAAAATGAATTAAAATGAATTTATTTGTAGTATTTCAATTAAATATTATTTGTAGTTTAGTTTGTCGTCATTTTCATCGCAGGAAATAATTTTTAGGAAAAGGAACAATAATTTATTCGTATTTTAATATCGTGTTTAATTATTTCAATAAAAATCAGAAATATTTCTTTCTGGAAAATATTGTTAAGATTATACTATTTATTTTGAAAACTCACCAATTATTACCTATACTTTCTTTCCGATATACGTATTTTAATTGTGCATACAAAATAATGCACGAGGAAATAAGCTGTAAAGATAGTAGTAAATCAATATCTGGGAAAATATAATCAACCTTATATTTAGCGTCGGAGAGGATTATATCATAAGTAAATTTTATTGACTTTTGCAGAACTGCACGAAAACTGCATTTCAAAACACAATTTTTTTTATTAAAACAAAGTTTTTAAACAATTTTGTTATTGTAATTATGTTGTACCTGCATTATAACTGTTTAAACTATATATGCAGATCACTTCAGTGATGAAGAAGTATAGATCGTAGAAATTATTAAAAGTTAGGTATGAAATCATTTCTCCTATAATTTCTACTTTATTTAAATTATTTATAAATTGTAAGTTTAAAGATAATTATATTTATAATATGGCATTTAGTAAAACACCCAATTCACCCAAATCCTTTACATTAAATTAAATAAATCTGAACAAAAAATAAAAGGTAAAATTATATTTAAACTAAGTAAACTCAATATATATAGAACAGAAAAACAGTGATACATATATAGTATATCAAAAATAAAATATTATTGCCAATTGCAGAATATTGAATATTATTTTGACAATGTCAAAGAAACGAATCATGGACAGAGCTGAGAGACGAATTCGGCATTCCCCGAGATTTAAGTCGAACTCTGTTAGGTAACATGGGAACAGCCTCATCCACAGAGTTGACCGAATTAAGCCGAGGTATTACTTCCCGCCCACTGGGAGAAGCAACACTGAAGCGTTTGGAGAAAGAGGACGTAGGTATGTCCATTTTAGGAGGAATGGGCGTAGGGAAGAGTCCGCTGTGATTACTTGTAGCAGAACCAGTACTCATAGGTCGACTGTCTTCTAGACTTGAACTACTTTTTGATAGAAAGCGACCCTGATCCACTTGATCGGTACGACTACCTATAAAAAATCATACAATTGAAATCAAATTTTATTTGTATTTTTTTTAAATATGATTTTCTAATTTTTCTTTTGTAAGAGATTGATTGAAGTGTAAAAAATTAAGAGAAAACAAAAATGTATTTAGAGTTGATACAATTTAATGAGATATACATAAACATTTATGGATATATGTTGTATCTGTTCATTAATATTAAATCGCAAATAATTTTCATTTCTATTTTATATATCAAAAACTTGTTGTACGAAACCTTTTCAATTTTAATATTTTTGGGAGGTCTCAATCAATTGATAAATATATGAACTGATCTTTGCATTTAAATTTCTTCATGTATAGACAAATCTTTGAAAAAACTATTAATAAGGCATCTCAATTTTTAATTCAGATATAATATACACGCACATACAATGAAAAACTTTATATATTTGTGTACGTAACTATATATTACAAGAAATAACAGTTCATATATACACTTATTAAATTTTGATTATACACTTCTGTGTGCCTTTTTTACCTGGAGTAACAATTACTTGATTCAGGAAACCTAGCCGGTCACTAACAACATTTTCCTGCCAAGTAATAAAGCTTCGATAATGGTAACGAAACGAAAGCTGAATAAACAGATAAGAGGTTTAAACAGTATTAAGAATAAAATCCTTCATTAAAGAATTTTAAAAGGTAGGTTATAATAATGAAATAACTTACAGTAAACCAAAAAATGAAGATTGTGATGAGAAATAGGAAGATAATAATAAGAGCGATAACTTCAAAATGAAACTCCTGAAAACCGTAAGTTGCTATTGATCCAATGGTGAACCAAGTGCACAGACTCACAAGAGGAATTGTGACACAGAGGCAAAATAAATCAATACATATATGGCGTCGTTGATTTCGATCAGCACCAATTTTGTGTCCAATTAACCACTATAAAAAAATGAAAAAATACATGATATAAACTGTAATAACAATTTACAAGAAAACACCTGCATCTTTCAAATGAAATATCTGTTTACATAAAATGTTTTTTGGGATATTTAGATAATACTGTTTCATCATAAATATAGAAAGTGATTGTGCTATTTAGGACGAAATATTATATTGACCAGCTAGGCAAAATCTAAAGATTTGAAGTGAGCATTGGAAACATTGCGTTTATGTCTTACATATATTTTATTGATTGAAGAGGTTTTTATTATAAGTTATATATAATTATATTGTATATTGTTCTAAAAAGCTTGTAACGTTAATATGTTTCTGGTGTATTAAATATACTTATAACATCAAAACATTTCACATATAATTAGATATATTATTGATTAAATGATTCTCGAGTATAATCCAAATTGTATCTAATCTTGTTCCACTCTTATAGATAAATAAATTGTTTACCAGAACTTTTGTAAAAACATAAATGGATATGTATAAAATTAACTTTTTTCATGAACATAACAAATGTTGATATACGATTAAAATCGTAATACTATAGTTTCTACTCAAAAATTACATTTATTTTAAAAGAAGATTTCAAAAATATCTGAATTTTTGAATCGTTATTTAATCAATAAATAATCTTAACTTACAGTCTTAATTGTTGGCTGAGAAAGTTTCACTTTAAACTCACAACGACAAATCTCGCAATATCCATTCTTAGCTACATTGATCCATTCTTCGAGACATCCTTTGTGAAGAGAACCAATTGTACCTACAATGTAATTGTGCGCATATAATTGTACACTATATAGAGGAGTTTCAAATATTTCATGGACTTCTAGATCTTTCTACTAGTCCATGATTAATAAAGAAGATATAAAAACTTCGAAAACGTATACTTCCTTATTAGTATCATTTTCGAAAAAAAAACCTTTATATCTACTTAAAATTGCAATGTTTATCAGAAATTTATTTTAACCAGGTTCATTAATTTAATGAAATTCTTCATTCGACAACATATAACTCGTATTACCATGGTTTGTTTTTGAAAAAATCTAGAAACAGAAGATATAAGATCCTATGTATATGATCGATAATAGTATAAAATATATAAGATCCTTAAGGACTATATATATTTGTACCGAAGAGTTTTCTATTTGGAACAGAATTGCGATCATGTTTACAATAAACCATTTTACAAAAATGATCACTGTAAGAATAGTTGAATTCAAAATTGTATTGAAATTAATAATGACGCTCTAAATTTAATCAATATTATATCATGACTGACTGTATGTCCAGGGCACATACAGAGTGGATGAACACAGAGTGGATGAACAAGAGGAAGGTAAGAATGGTAAACATAAGAAATGATATAGGAAAGAAGTATTGGGGACAATAAACGGACATACGTTACCTGAACAATTACATGGAGTAATCATTTCTCCTTTGTCTTCAGATTCAAGACATATTCGACATCTATTTTTGAAACATAATATTTAACAATTAATATTCTGAAAAACCTAAAAATGTTAACAACAGGAAAATTTTGACTACCCATTTAATGTATAACGGTTTAAATAATATTTTTCATTCAAAGAATAGATGATTATTTTAATAGATATAATTTTAAATTATAGGTAATAATATACTATACTTACGAAAATTAGTGGAAGTGTATAAGTAATAAGTAAGAAATTCACGTCACATTGACTCCGAAATTTGATATTTTTAGGCCCACCTTATAGTTTGGCTGATAGTACCAGGAGAAGAAAGCTGAACGGGGGATTTATAAGCAGTCTTTATTGTACTGCAGGTGACTGTTGAGAACCTGACCGAATTAGGACTTCCAGACGAAATACGACTTTCTGATGTTGACTGTCTGCTTGATCTTGACATTATAGTATACCTGTCGTTCAAAAGTAATCGCATAAGAATAGTGTTAATTCAGAAAATAAAACATTATAATATTGTTAAACTGGTATAATATAACCGAACACTAATAATGCGAACTTAACTTTTTTATAACATACCGAGTATTTAAAAAGATTTATAAACTTGACTGACAATATAATCCACTCGATGATAATTATAAGTTTAATATTTTTCAGAATGCTCGGTGTTTCATGATCTTTAATTACATATTATTTTCAAAATGGATTATTTTTAATTGACTTTTATGGAACTGCACAAAAACGAACTGATTTTATCAAAACTGCACGGAGAAAAATACTTACTCTGAGAAATTCAAAAACAAAAACAAAAATAAACTTTGTCGTTTGCATTAACACCTGCCGGTCTTACTGTGAACCGCATGAAGAGAAGGAATTTGAGATTTTGGAGTCAAATAAAAAGCCAATGATCTCAATTTATCTTCTGCTTTCATAGAATTTTCTCCCAATCTATAACTTATCGTAAAATTTTTTCTATTCTATATTCAAAACTAATCTTGTCATCCTAAAGAAACATAAAGCCTTTGATCCGCAGCGCATTTTAAATAGAAATAATTAATTCAAACATTGATTTTGGCCGATATTTTGTGCCATCACACTTTTTTACCCTATATGATGAATCACGGAAGCTGTATGAGTACATTTTGTAAGTGTTTTATGGTCTAAACCATCGAAACATCTTATTGATTCTGTATGCAGTCTAATACTATTCTTCGTCTACCCATAAGCTTTTTCAAAATAATGATTTAAGAAATAAACGAAGTGAAACAGTTTTTGTAATAATATATAATAATATAGTAACAATAATATAAAATTATTTTTGTGGATAAGTTTGGAATATATTATTAATAATAAAAATATTATAAAACCTTAACTACAAAGGTGAACACCAATTTTTCCAATGTCAAATTAACTGTAATATTATACAAACTTTTATTTATTTTCCCACTTTAAAAAATACCGACATACCTTTGATCAGACGACAATATAGAAAATTCCTGAATAGAAAAAGCACAAGAAAAAGATCGTGAAATACAATTTAGAGAATTGAGACGTTAATAATGGCTAATGAAGGTTTAATGCACCAGTCTAAATATTTGATTAAAGTTCACAAATGAACTCTACTCACAAACAAAAGAAATGCAATCTATACATAACAGAGCAACATATTACATTAGTTTTGATTTTTAATTAATTGTTATTCAGAGATATGTATAAATATATAGCGCAAAAAAAGTAAATTATATTGAATACATCATAATTGAAATATAATTAATTTGTACCCATTTGTAACTTCAATATTTCTTATAGACAGTCTTTAATATTTTATTCTTTTGGTTGCGATTCCTTCCTCCTCATCATAGGTTTATTTATAATCCTTTTTTAATTCTTTCTATAAATATTTCTTTTTTTTTAAAGTAAATTATTTATAATTTTATAGCAATTTCTAAACAATTTTTTTAAATAAATTTTTTTATCATACCAATTAGCCTACAAAATTTTTATTTTATTTAAATTGTACGCATTGTGGTGCATACGCATTATATCCGTGTTTATGAATTGTATAGTTTTATACATATTCATAATTTTCTATTTTTTAAACTTTTATTTAGATTCGGCATTTTAGTCGTAATGGAGGG
>JAUZNC010035513.1:0-19218 GCA_034780395.1 Vannuccia rotundouncinata
TAATTGAAAAAGACAGAATGTGTTTCAAATCAAATGTGTTGGATGCTTCTGAAGCCAAAATGAGAACTCTTCCAAAAGCATCTCAAATCCCCGCATCTCTTGTAAAACGAGGAACCTTAGTTTTTTTACTTTTTTTTATTCTCAGCGTGAGACTGGTTGTAAAAATCGAGAGGTAACATATGCACATTCGTTTGTGAAATGCTTATGTTTTTCATTTCCTCTAGAATAAAGTGTTGATCAGATAATTGCGAGTTTCTTCAGCAGCTGCTTTTCCTGATGCAATGTTTAGTGGGGAAGATGCGCCATTTGTAAAAGGATCATATTGATTCTTCAACGTTTCAGATAAGCTTACAGATATTGATTGTATCAGTACCTATAACATAGAAGATTTTCCTGACCTTCTGTATACTTTTAACAAAATACAAATCAATTTTGTGATTTTCCAGATTAACAAAGATTTACTCTCAAATATCCTGTTTTTTAATTCGACATCCTGCCTGTATGGATGTGTGTATGTGTATCAAATTTTTAAAAATCGTACGATATTCACAAAAAACTAAATTATTTATTTATTTATTCACATTCATTCTACATGAACTAACATAACCATAAATGTACATTTTTTTGGCTAAAATTTATATAACTATTTTTAATATAATAAAACTATCGACCCTTTTATATTTTTAGACGGATTTTGAAATAAAAAAATTGAGACCAAGCTATTTAAATGATTCAACAATTTCGAATCAATAAAATATAGTTCCGAAATTTCAATATGCTCCAATATTTGGGGTTAAATAGGGTTAAACTATCAATACGTCTAGTAGGCTAGAATTCAAGTTATAGGCTATTTGGTATTTGGGGTGTCTGTCTGGAGCCCAATACCCTTGTTAATGTCTGTCATTGCCCATTTCGTGCTTAGGATATATATACGCAACCTTTAAGAGTAGTTTTAGTCTGTACTCCCCAATGTAGCAACTAGGTCTCGTATGACCACTACGTCTGGGTGTCTGTCTGAGGCACTATACCATCTAAAATGTCTGTCATTCCACATTTCATGTTCAGGGGATACTAATGGAACTTTTTAGTGTAATTTCAATCTATGTTGAATCTAGAGTCAATATATTGGTTCATATAGGGGTACCTAGCACCTATAAATACCGTCTAGGTAATGGCAGACGTCCATTTTGAGGGATTTGAAGTTATAATCTGATATAATAGTGGGGTCGCGTTTGTACTTCTTTCGTTGCACAACATGTGCATGGGCTGCCGCTCTAACTGTATTAATGAACCAATTGTAGTGATGCAATTTGAATGAATTTTGCTTCCATTTATGTACTAATCGATTTAAATAATATTAATATAAACCGTATTGTGGTCTCCATAATGTATAATAATAATAATAAGCGTTTATTAAGGTAAAAATGGGAATCAGAGCATGATAATTAGATTATAGAGGTTAGAAACAGAGGTTGAAAATATTAATAGATAGATTGAATGAATAGATTGAAGGAGAGAATATATTTTTTTTAAATGAAAAAGATATCTAGGATAGTTATTGTATATATGATAGTTATTGTATAGGATAATTATTGTATAAGTTTGCTGTGAAAGGGATAGTCACGGAATACAACACAGAAAAAAGGTGATGAATTATTAAAAAATAAATTTTAATTGGGGAAAAAATTGTTGGGTTGCCGAATGGGTGGCCAGCCAGATCGCTTTTTGGCTGTGGGCATGTGTGCGTTCGAAAGTGCATGTCAACTGTGAAATATTCGGCTCTACCTAATGGTTTATCAGCTCGAATTCACCACGAATTGGAAGAAAACACATTGAAAACGCATTGATCTATAATATGCAGAGATGTTTACGGTGGCCTATTTGAGTACTAATAATATTTTTGAGACTACTCAACAGTTTTCATCATCAAAATTATGTATAATTTGATATATATGTTTACTAAATATTCAATAAATTTGTATACATGTTTTTACTCTAAAATGGTATTTAGTTTTACCCGAAAAGACTTCTGTAAACACCCTGTAAAACACCCTGTAAAAAATAAGCTGGCGTTTGTTTTGTAATAAATGCGCGGACACTTCTGTATCTCTAAATTATTAGGAATTAATTTATTATTTAATAAATAAGGAGTATTGGACGATGACAGACAAACAAAGAAAATGTTATATCCGAGCAGCGGCTGACCTGTTAGGTGTATAAGCCACAATATATTTCAATCCTTACAAGTAATATTTTTCATGTTCACAGAATATCTCTAGTTGTTATAATTTTAATAGAGCTAAAAATAATTTACCGAAATTCTGTTCTTTGTTCCGGGGGTTTATCAATATGATTTTATTTTAATATTTTAATAATTTTCGGAGATCGATTTCCCAAAATTTTATAACTTTTATGAATTTATAAATCTTTTGAATTAATAAAAGTAGTGTGTAAGGAAGAGGTCTACCCCAACAAAATATCTTTTGTACCTCCCCCCCCATTCCGGTAAAAAGCATGTAAAGATTTTCCGCACCTTTGACTATTAAATTTGTGCGCACCTTTACATTTTAAATTTCCGCGCACCTTTACGACTTAAATTCTCATCCAATAGGATTCCAATTAATTCAAAGTCAAAATTAATTCCAAGGATTAAGTCGATTGGATTATCGCGCGCGGTATTTGGTTCCTATATAAAATTAAATCAGATTTAAACGATTAAAGCGCGTGGAAGCTCTTAATTAGCACTTTAAAATTAATGAGTTCCAAAATTAAAATTA
This sequence comes from Vannuccia rotundouncinata, assembly GCA_034780395.1. Lineage (NCBI taxonomy): Eukaryota > Metazoa > Platyhelminthes > Proseriata > Coelogynoporidae > Vannuccia > Vannuccia rotundouncinata. The sequence continues at coordinate 2,778 of JAUZNC010035513.1, forward strand.
ATTAAAATTACATCCAATAGCATCTGTCAATGAGCCAGATGTTGTCTTGTATATTTTTATAATCGCAGAAATTTTGGAACTAATTAATTTTAAAGTGCTAATTAAGAGCTTCCACGCGCTTCAATCGTTTAAATCTGATTTAATTTTATATAGGAACCAAATATCGCACGCGATAATCCAATCGACTTAATCCTTGGAAGTAATTTTGACTATTGGATGAGAATTTAAGTCGTAAAGGTGCGCCGAAATTTAAAATGTAAAGGTGCGCAAAAATTTAATAGTCAAAGGTGCGGAAAATCTTTTTTCTCTAATAATAACAACCTTTGCGTGTCAAATTTATTGGGAAAACGATGATGAATTACTTTATTACTTTGATTTCCACTATACAGTAACGGATTTTAATAATTTTAAGGGTCAATAGTTATAGCTATCGATACCTAACAAACACATATTGATTTTTACTAATAGTTTGATTTTTATCAATCAATACAGGTAATGATTACATTTTTTAATGACAAATTATACTATATTTCATATGAAGAATTCAAATTTTAAAACAATTTTTTTTTATTAATTTTAAATTTTAATTATTATTATTTTATTTACATTTATCAAATTTAAAGGAATTATATAAACATTTTTCATATTTTGTAGAATTTTAGCAAATTTTAATACATTTTATCATTGTGAAAAATTAATAAAATCGTAACCAATCGTTAAAATCCACAAATTTCCTTCAAAATCTCTAAATTCCCTAAATATCTTCAATTATTATTTGATAAATTTCAACATATTTTCTAAAATTTGAAAGTCACTAAAATTTACACAATGCCTCAATTTAAAACATCTCCCAAAGAATTCAAATATGACACAGATTTTAAGATCGCCTTATTTTGAAAAGATTGCCCTAATTTTGAAAAGGTTGCCCTGATTTTTGAGAAGACTGTCATGATTTTGAGAAGATTGTCATGATTGGACTCCGCTGTTTATCAAAAGTGATTGTAGGCTCGAGTGTACAATTTTGATATTTTAAAATACTTTTTCCCTTATATGTCCTTTCTAATCAACACAATGATGCATTAATATTACAAAATTCATTGGTTTAATATAATCACTTAGTTTATGAATTAGGTAAAACATAAAATTTCATGTTGTGGGAAAGTAATGGATTTCGTGGAGCAAATTTTGTTCAATTTATATTGATTTTGTGAAGACTGGCTATACTGATTACTACATTAAAACTAAGAAATCAATAAAATCTTTTAAAAAATGCTTGATTTTATTCTTAAAATGGGACAACATATACTTTTTTTAAAACTTCAAAACTCCGAAGTTTATTTGGATAAATCAATTCATTCTTTTGCCTTAAATCAATATTTTTCAATTAAAAGATGACGGTAAGCGAGCATCCAGAAAAACTACGGTTTTTATAATTCATGGTCTGAAGTTGATTGAATTTTGATTGAAGTTGAGAAATTTGTAAAGTCGGTGACGGTTTTGCTGATAGAAAATCTTGATTTTTTCGTTCCTCTTTTTCACGTCTGCATTCTTGTATCCCCTACAGTAGGTTGTAAACATACATTTTATGCTATAAATCTAGAGACATATAGGCAGTTTCATTTTCAATTAGATATTTCTCTTCATCGATTAATACAAATTGTTGAAACAATTGATAATATCTTTCCATTTTTCTTGTTGTGGATGATTTTTCCTAGATATTATGTTTTTGCGATTGCGCATGTGTAAGATAGGCCAGGCATATTGAGGTTCATCACCTGGTAGAATATGATTTCTAACTCTTAAGCAGTGAGGAGTTGTTTGGTGCAAGTCCGAAAATAGGTAGGCATAGGGATTATCACTAACAATATCATTAAAGACTGTAATGAGAAATTTAGAATTTGCAGGAAACATTTGTCGGTTAAGTTGTCCAACTTATGTGGCATCGCGTGGCTTTCTAAACATTACCAAGTTTTAGGTATTAAGAGACCGAGACCGAGTCCGAGTCTTACTTCCTTTTTGGAAAACATTCTGGCTGACTTTTATTCTAAATCAGAGTATGTGATACACCATTCTTATAAAAAGGAAACTTATGGACGGCGAAGATTTCGTCTCCTCCATTAAATTGTCAATCACCACAACATCCAGAGGTATTATAAGATTCAGCTCTTGATGTGTTGGACGACAATTATCATGCAACAATCATGCTGGCGTTATGCTTCAATCGCATATTTATATTGTCTTTAGACATTTTTGGAGAAAGCAATATTTATTAGTTTTGTCTATATATACAATAATAATAGACATATTTTTTATATCATACTATTCACAATGTATGCAATCGAGTCGCAACAAAATCAGTTCAGTAACGAACACGAAAAATCGAAAGAGGAGGAAGAGAAGATTGAGGAAGAAGAAGGGAGTCAAGAAAAGCTGACTGATAAAGATAATGATAGCCTGGAAGAAGATTCACCAGGTTAACTAGCTAACTTTCATGTTTCCCTACATATTGTCAAGGACATAATGAAAGAGCTAACTCTTGAACAAATTAAAAAAGATTCTCACGATGAAATCAAGAAAATCGTTGAATCGAAACTACTGAATAGATTTCTATATCTCGATCGATGCAATTCAAACAGTCAACGAGCATAAATATTTAAAAGTATAAAAGGTGTTGAAAAAGTGGTCTACTGCAAACTCCTAGGTCTCAGTACTAAGGCAGACTTACAGACCGTCAATGTTTGGATTTCATGATCTAATTTGTGAAAAGTGAGCGAAATAATAATAGAAATAACGAAAAATAGTTATCAGGATAGAGAAAAAGATGATGATGAAACTACTGAAAGTAATGAAGATAACTAGTCTGTTTTATTATTATGTGTTTACATATTTTAACAATAAAGTCAATGTATTTTATAAAGAATTGATTGCTTTCTTACTTTTAAGTAGTAGTTAATATGAACAGTCTTCTCAAAATCAGGGTAATCTACTTAAAATTATGGCAATCAGGGGAGCCGGCTACTTTAATCTAGGTCCTATTTGAAACTTTTGAGGAATGTTTTGTTAATTGAACCATTGTAAGCATTTTAGGAACTTTTAAGGATTTTTAACAATATTAACATTTGATAAAATATTTTGAAATTTACTAAAATAATGATCAGAGATATTTATTGAAATTAGATATTTTTATTAATTTTTAAGAATATTTATGGAATTTTTACGATTTTTAACGATATTTATGGATTTTTAGCAATGATAAAATGTATTAAAATTTGCTAAAATTTGATGAAATAATATGATAAATATAATGATATATATTTTTAAAATTTAGAAATTATAAAGAATTTTTATGAATTTTTAACAATGATATGTACTTAAAATGTACTGTATTTAAATTATATAATAAATTAGAGATATTTAGATATTTTTAGATATATTTAGATACGTTAAAATATGATAAATATTTAGACAAAAAATTAAAACGTGGTAAATGTTTATAAAATTCGCAATCCTTGTCCTCATCAAAAATACGTATATGTATACCTTTAATCAGTGGGAGTGTCAAATACCGCATACAACTTTACATTGTAAATTTAAATTAACCGCAAAAAGTTTTAAATCCTGGAAAATAACACGTGGGTGAAGTAGGGGTTGTGTGGTAGTATGGTCAAAACCGCAATTTATCCACAAAAAGTTTTAATCTTTGGAAAATTCCACATCAAGGGGACATGTGCACAATGTGTGGGTGGAGTGCGAAATAATTTGTAATTTGCCGACGAAAAGATTAGTACTCTACAATCTATTATTACCAAACAAACCGAAGAAATCAATATCCTCAGAACCAAAACAACGACACAAGATTCTATTATTAAACAGCAGCTATATATTATAGACCGCCTGGACACATTTTCCCGCCGTGAATATGCTATTATTAATGGTGCACCGGAGAGCGATGATACGAGGATTAAAACTTTACTAAACGACATCAGCACTAAATGCGGAGCACCCTTTGACCTATCCTTCAAGCTTATTAGACTGGGCAAGAAGACACATGGGAAAAATCGCCCGATCAAAATACGTTTCCAAAACGAACAACAAAAACAGCTCGCAGTTCAAAATTCTCGTCTCTCCTTTTGCAACCACCCTGAATTCAAAACAATTTATATTAATTACGACGAAGGAAAATTTACCTCCAAAGAAAACAGACGGCTGCGTGAGGAAATTAAACGATTAAGAACGACCAAGCCCACCATCGAAGTAAAGATCCACAAGGGCTGTCTTCTCGTCGACGGCGTCGAATTTGACCGGTTCGACGTTGCCAACCAGCTTTCGGTTTTTCAGTAAGTTGGAATCAGTATAACAATGCCAACATTCTTTTCCCTCTTCCATCTATATTACTTTCTAAACCGCGCTCTATACTACCAAAATTCAGTGAAATGTGTATTTTAAAAACTACTTATTCTCCGTCTATCATTATCGTAACTGAGTCCTGGTTAAATCCAAATATTGACTCCCAACCCAACTCCTGTTTTTGTCTAACTACATTATCTTTCGCGACGACAGGATCGACAGGACAGGGGGTGGTGTATGCATCTGGGTAAAACAACTACTGGCTTCATCTGCAATTAAATTGGCTAAATCCCCCTCTGTTCGACTGCGTTATTGTTGTTCTCAATTCACTTAAACTTATTTGTGTGTCTCTTTATATTCCTCCCAATCCATCTGCGCTTGTGAATATTAGTATCACGGACTCTCTTACGCAAAAAATCGATTCTTTTCGCATTGATTATCGTGATCACTCTGTCATCATTTGCGGAAATTTTAATAATTTCAAATGGTATAATTTATCGATCTCATATGACTTAATAAACATTGTGAATAATCCTACTCGCGGCCCCAATACATTGGACAAAGTATATTTGTCTTCTTCAATCGCCTCACAGTACCACGATTGCCACATTCTTCCACCACTAGGCAGCTCTGATAACAACTGTGTCTACCTTAACAGCAACACAACTCCTGTAGACTACAATGTGCCCCACGCAATCAAAGATTATCGTAAGTCTCACATAAATGCATATATCACCTCTCTGAGCAATACTGACTTCTCAGATATGTAAAAAACCAATCATATTGAAGACAAAATTGATATATTTTACAACAAAGTAAAACTGTGTATCGATCAGATTCCAACTACCACTATCTATCTTAGTCCTAAAGACAAACCCTGGATAACTCCTATCCTCAAAAGCTTAATAAATCAGCGCTGGCATGCCTATCGAATCAAAAACTTCGTCCTCTACAATCATATCAAAGTAAAAATAAAAAACGAAATTATTAAAGCACAAAAGCTATGGGCCTCCAAATCAATCAAATCTGTAAAAGACTCGTGGAAATTTATTAACGAAGTCCGCGGTACCAAAGTTAAAGCCAAATTGGACTCCATAATCAGTACATTTCTAAATGTTACTACCGTTGCCAACCACATAAACAACAATCTTCAAAAAGTTTTTACTCACAACAACAACAACTCCATGATAAAATCACCGAATACCTGGAAGGTGCTGATTGCAGTGGCGTTGCTGTGTTATCTCTAGACTTTACCAAAGCCTTCGACACGATCTCGCAAAATCAGATCATAGACAAACTCCACTACTGCCATTTTCCATTACACTTCATCAAATGGATTAAATCGTATCTGACTAATCGCACTCAATGTGTCATCGTGAAAGAACACCTCAGCTATCTAATTCTTGTCAGCAGCGGATACCCCAAGGATCAATTATCGGGCCATATTTGTTTATTCTGTTAACTTCCAAGCTAATCAGTGAGCAAATTTCACATATCAAATATGCAGATGACACAGCTGTCATTCTTAAAATAACCTCTGACGTTGATGCATCACAACGATCCCTCATAAACACTTTTGATTCTATCAAATGCAACAGCAAAAAGTTAAACCTCAATTTGAATGCGTCGAAGTCCAAACTCATTGTTTTTAAAAAAAACACAGTGAAGTCATTAATATATCAATCTTTGGTGTGTCTAATGGTAATACCCTCTAACTTTTGGGTGTAAAATTTACATCTAATCTTAAATGGGTTTGCCACGTTGACACCATCATAAAAAAATGCGCTTCATGTATGTTCTTTTATGTTCTTCGCATCCTAAAACAATACAGCGCCGAATCTATCTTATTACAAACTTTTAATGGTACCTATCATTCTTTCCGTCATCGATTATGCGTCACCCCTTTACATCTCTATACCAACTATACTGAAAGAAAAACTGCAGAGAATCATAACAAGATGTCATTATATTATCCACAAGTATCAATGCACATGTCCCATTTTCGAAACTGTTGACCATCGGCGGTATCGCTTGGCCAAACGGTTATTCCACAATGCTGAAACCAATGTATCCAATTACATTATTAATCCCTAACAGGCTGCCTAGGTCGCACAAATACACGATTGCTTTTTTGTAAAACAAATAGGCGTCAATCAACTGTTTTCATTCATATGTCACTTTATCTTAACAATAGCTTAACTTAACTAACACCACCATTTTTTTATCATTAACTACATACCTGAATATTGTCTCCCATCTATTGATTACCCTTTTTCCGTTGCATATATATATTTTTATGACATTATTCACTCATTAATATTATTACTATTACTATTAATTATTTTTTATCTATCACTACCAAATACTCTATGTCTGCATACTGATTCCCATTTACCGAAAAAATATACGCTTACTTACTTACTTACTTATTATGGTAAAAGATAACAAAAGGTCACTCAATAATATTTCCGAAATTTTAAAATTAATGCCAAAATTTTGTTTAATTGAAGTAGATAATAGTACAATCGAATTTTCCATATGTTAATTAGTCTAGTATTAATTGGCATTTTAATTATTGAAATACATTACTGTATGGCTAAACATCAAACTATTGTAAAAAAATCAATAAGTGTCCATAAGGTATCGATAACTATCAAATTCTCCATATGCAACATAGTACTATTCGCCATAAAAATAAGTGAAGTTCGTTTCTGTCTTGTTAAAATAAAGTAACCAAGAACCGCATTTAAATTCACCGCCAACACTTAATACGTAAAGGTGCTGGAAAGTTTGATATTTTTTCAAAAAAATTGAATTTAATTTATTTTTAAAATATAAAATTTTTAAACTTGAAGTTTGAAATTTTTACTTTTAAAATTTCTAAATTTTGGAAAATTTTGTTCCGAAAATCCAATTTTCTATATGCTATATAGTACTATTAGCCATTAAAAATAATGAAATCCTTTACTGTCTTGTTAAAAATAAATATGTGTTTGTTAGGTATCGATTACTATATAATTAAGTTTTTACAAGAAAAATGGAATTATTTGTAGGCAATATTATTTGTATGCAGTATTATTCGCCCTTTAAATATTAAAATCCGTTACGGTATTGCCGAAATCAAAGTAATCAAGTACTGCATCGCGTTTAGCTTACACTATGCAAATTTGAATTCACCGCCAAAAATTTTTAATTCCCGGAAAATTTAACACGCAAAGGCGGTAATTTATTGGAGTGAACAAAAAAGTAAAAAAGTCTCATTAACTGCAATAGCATCCAATAGGTGTCAATGAGCCAAATGTTGTGATGTCTATTTTTTTAATCGCGGAATTTTTCGGCTCATTAATTTAAAAGTTGCTAATAAAAAGCTTCCCGCGATTTAATCGCCTAAATCAAATTTAATTTTGCATAGGAACCAAATACCGCACGCGATAATGTAACCGACTTAATCTCAGGGATTTATTTAAACTTTAAATTGACTGGACTCCTATTGGATGAGAATTTAAGTTGTAAAGGTGCGCGGAAATTTAACATGTAAAGGTGCGATGAAATTTATCATGCAAAGGTGCAAAACTTTAAAATGCATTTACCGAAGTGTGGGGGGGACAAATAATCATTTGTTGAGATAGATCTGATCCTTACATACTACTAATAAATATTCGTTTTATTTCTTAGGGAAATTCTAGTATAAAAAATATGAATACAACTCCCTATTTCATTATACCAAATTTAAATAGTGCATTTGTAATTATATTTTATTATTTTTATATACTACATTACTATTTTTCATTAAGTTAAGAATAGGATTAATTTATAAAGTAATCCTTATTAATAAAAAGCAAGAACAAATATATCTAAATAAAAGATATCCGGGTTCACATTTTTTCATAAGTAATCTTTACATAATATATTTTATTGATACAACTAAATTCATTAAATTGTTAATTCCAAACAAATTACATACTTGATTACGTTTATCTAAAGATATTGCAAAGTGCATAAACTTAATCTGTGACAATAATGAGTATATAAATAGTGAGGTTTTCTAATAAATCTATAAACCAAATTTCTTTTCAACGGAGTAAACTAGAAACATCAACTTAACAAATGGCTCGTATTACATTTTTCTTTGGATGTCTTTTGGTGGCGATGTGTCTTTCTGAAGTCTTTGCAGAGATGGATGGATGTCTGAGAATGACCACTCGAGGATCGAGGACATTTGCCGATATGTGCGATTCCAATCCTGCTGTTGACTATCACTGGTCAAGAAATATGAAGAAGGCCTGTAGTCCGAACAATATGCGTGGACAAAGTCATTACTTTCTTCTTTACAGGTATGCTAAGAAGTGTTTTACAATTAATTTTATATTTTAAAATAGAATAGTGCACAATTCATATTAGGTTTGATAATTTTTGCAAAATTTTCTTAAACGTGAACCTTTTCATATAGTTCGATTATTAAAGCATTATTACTATACAAAAAATTAAGTTTTTTAAATTCCAATTTATTACTTTTCATGCATTTAAATTTTTAAAACTTAGATGATTTTGTTCTTGTTTGTTTCATATATTCAGATATAATAACTACTCAGGAAGGTACATTCTTGTCAAAGATGGAAATTGTCGACGTGTTCGAAAATCAGTTGGATCCATTCTACACTGTGTCAGCAATGGTTGGAAGCTAACCTGTGAAATGGGATTTCCAATACGGTCAGGGATGAATATCCTTGCGAAATCTGATGAAATGTCAAGTTCTGTTCCAAAGACTGTTGCTGAAGCCGTCGAAGGAGAAAGCAAAAATGATTAAATATCCAAAATTTCACATATTTAACATCCCAGCTGTTTAACATATCTAAACTTTTTTATGTCGTTTTGTTAACATATTTTATATTATTAATTTAACTATATAAAATAAATACCGAATCAAATATTTATGATTTTTACAAGAATTTCAAATAAAAATGTATTTGAATTATAATTTAATTTCGATAAATATAACAAATAATTACAATCAACATCTTTTTTTGTGAAACAAAATACATTCTTTATTATAGAATATATTTATATAATATTTATAAGAATGAAATGCTATATTAATTGAATATAAAATCATTAAACCTATCTTTCTAATGAATAAATATTTCATTCATTAATATCGGGAAAAAATAGTGCCTGAGTTGTTAAAAATATATATGTAGCGTAATTTGGGGTAACTTGTAGAAAAGATTAATTATTTTTATATTCCTGAGAAAATGTGTATGTTTCCCACGGGGGCCACCCCACTCGGCTACACGTTAGAAATGTCCGCAGGACTTTAGAGGGACCGAGGTGGGCCAACCCCCAATCGAACCAAAAAATAAATAATGCGGTATACTACTCAAATTTGAATAATAGTATAGCACATTATTTATTCCCATTACAATATTTAGAATTTAAACTTGTAAATTGAAAAATTAAAATTTTATCAAATGTATTAAATGAATTGAATAATTAAATAGAGAAAATGTACATAGATAGTAGGATTGTGCAAAAGTATTTACAGTATGAAGTATGTTATACTGTAAATACCGGTAAAAATGTTGCATGTTAATGTAAAAATTGCTTTAACTCGAAATGAAAAAATGTCTAAGGTAGATAACTGTCTTAATATTCATTTAATGTTTATATTGTATGTTCCCGGGGTATACATAATAAATAGATTAGACTGTATAAACTAACCTAAATAAAATTAGTAGGTACATAATTATTACATTAATACGTACATAAAATGAGCAGTTATGAAATTACACTATGGTCAGTGTCTTTAGAAAACTTTGCATACTACAATATAGAATTAGTAGTCAGAGTCAGACTCAGACACCAACCGAGGCCGTTTAACAACATTTTTGTCCCCTTTGGAATCACGTCAATTGACCCGGCCACCATTCCGATCCCGAGAATTTGTAAAGAAATTTGCTATTATGTTTTCGGTCTCCTGAATGCTTTCCTGAAAAAAAATTAATAAAAATAACTTTCTTAACAATCAAATTTTATATTAGAGACAGTTTGACCTTGAGATGTGTTAATATACATATATACAGACGTAGTGTCCGGCTATAGCGACATTGTACGGTGTATGACGAATTTGTCACTATTTCCGAATTGTCACTATTGCCAAATTGTCCCTATTGCCGAATTGTCACTATTGCCGAATTGTCACTATTGCCGAACTTGTTAATAATAAACACGTTTAACAAGAATATAGGTTAACTATTGGCAATAAATTAATTAATATTAAATAAATGCCACAGGACAACGCAATTGAACTAATATGCCTTCAATTATTAATAAATGCAATAAATGCATAGAGAGCGAATATACAGCTAGGAATATAGCTAAGCATATAGAGAGAGAAGTATACTCAAACATAAGTATAGTACAGTAATATACTCATATATCATAGTAAGTATACTCGATCTTAGACATTATTTACTATAATTACAAAGTATAATATATAATACAAAGTATATTTATATATACAATTTCTATATAATGCCTCGAACTTAGTTTTAGGAATACCTATATATTTATTATATAATCTCTTAATTAATATACATCAAAATATCGTATATTTGGATATTATTATCTGTTACGTTCATCTATTAATAAATTAATCATGCACCGATTATTGGGTTATGATTGTATCGTCGGCCTATTATTACCCAATATAAATTTTAAGTGATCGGATTAATATTGGGCTACTATATTGGTTCTTTGACTGGGCAGTTGATAATATTAAAATATTTAAAATAACGTTTATCAATATATTTCTAAATATGTAAGATTGAAATAATTTTTATGTTATGGATATATATTTAATTACATTTTCAGTGTTGGGGGCCGCCCACGTTAAAACCCACTCGAAGTGGGATTCTGGGGGGGGGAAAACCCACATATAACCCACCTGAAGGAAAGATAGGGGGAAAAACCTAAATCCCCCCACTACTAATTTTTGACAAAATCAATCGTTACTATATAATATGCTAATAAATGAACACCAATAGAGTGTTTTAGGCTACCATCTACATTTTATTTTGGCGCACCTAAGCCCCACCACCCCCCCGACCCCCGTGGATCCAACCATCCATTTTACACCGGGGAATAAGTCCATAAACTTAAATGAATGATATGTAACATATCATTTTATGAAAACACAAATTTATATTTTTCAGTAAAAATGCAAAACTGACCATTAAATATATCCTTATAATTACGCAAAAAACCTATAGGTAAGCAATTATAATGCGAAATCTCCTATTAGGCAGATAAGAAATATCGAAATTCTATTTTTATTGCTTAAAATTTACGAACAAAGTTCACAGACATAATGTAAATCCTCTGAATCATCGGTACATATGCCACAAATCCACTTGTGACATCGTGTGCATTGTTGCATTATAATCTGTCAAACAGATGGCATAAACATCGTCTGTGCTGTACAGGCGTCGTCTGTTCTCTGATGTAGACGTCTCTCTGGATAGCTGGGTGGGGATTTCTTTGAAGTAGAGGCTACGCTGGATTGCTGTGTGGCGGTGCTGTTATTTGACGCGGGATTGTTAGGGATCACAGAAAAGTTTGTTTCTGGCACAATGTTGCGGCCTCGTGGTTTTTTTGTATCCTTTTGTCTTCGCTTATCCGAAAACATTTCAATGAGGGTTGCATTTAGATTTCGCCCAATATCCTGCTGTGATGCAGAAGATGCTGTTCTGGGCAAAAGTTTCAGAGGCTCCTCCACATTTCTAGGATAAATTCCACATGCGCACGAAAGCCAGATACTATACTATTATAGTTCCACCATATGTGTCCCTTTTCTGAAACAATTGATTCAGTATTATGGGAAATGATACTTTTGGAATACTTCCCCGTGATCTGCTCTCTGCTCTCCAATTACCTTGGATTTGTCACCAATAAACTTTCAGTGAGCGAAAGTATGCCACGTCTAATGGTTGTAGCATGTTTGTAGCATTTGCTGGTAATGCTTTAAGTAAATGTCACTTTGTCGGGCGAGAGTAATTACTTAATTGACAGAAAATTATAAGGCTAGACGGTCTCCCATTAACAGTTTCTTATCAGGCGCAAGATTTGTAAGCGGAATAAAACATTTTTCAAACCATTTCTAAAACTTTGGGTGTTCGAACCATCCTGAAGATGTACAACTGTATCTCGCCCCACTGGGCCCTACTTCTGTCCAGCGTTATTAGCAGAAATCTATCGATTTTATGATTTGTGACAAGTTGCTAAGCAATTGTATTAAAGTTGCTAAGCAATCAATCGGTTACAAAGGAAAAATTTTGGGGGCCAACCAAAAATCAATAAATTTTTTTTATACCTATATTTTCAAAAATTGATAGGGCCGTTGCTAAGGATGCAATCAAAAAATGAAGGTAATATTCTCTCAAGCTATTGATGATATCTACATGCACAAAAAATTTCAAGGTTATCGGTTGTTTAGCAACGCTTTGGATCGATTTTAAAAAATGTCCTTTTTCACTATATTTTTTATATCATTTTCAATAATTTTTTTACCATTAAATCAATAACTTTTATTGATTTTTTTCTTATAAATAATCTCCATAATCATCTCTATCACATGTTAGAATTTTTAGTTCATATATATTGACTAAAGTGGTGTAGTCCTGTTTTCAAAGTACATAGTTTGTCATAATTCCTATAGGATTTATTTAAACGAACTTTTTTTTGTCGGCCCCTATAATAGAATTATTAAAATGCAATAATGGTTATTATATACAACATAAAACTACTCTCATTTTATATATTGGCAATATAATAGTCATAAATATTCACAATTTAGACTAAAAACCTGCCACAAGTATATTGCGCATTTTGTGGACACAAAATTATTCCATTGATTGCAACGTCGACGACGAGTTTTCTAGTAAGACATATTACACATCGTCCTTGTCCATGCTCAGCATAATTGTCTCCCACTCTGTTTTGTTCCTCCACAGTTGGTTACACAATTAGCACGTATTCCAGAACGAAAATAGTTGATGAACAGGGATTTGGATAGCTCGAAAAAGAAACGCCGTTTTAAATATTTGTTTTGGGAGTAATTTTAATGTGTTTTATCCATAATACATTCGCGTTGGAAGCGGCAGTATCCAAGATAATAAAAAATATCATATTCGGCCATCCATTTGAATGTCGCGAACATTTGTACTCATGAATCACTTGGTCAATTTTAAATATTAACAGATACCTTAGTGGAATTATAACCCGAAATCATTACCGATTTTCTTTTGAGATTTGTTGACACCTCTTTTTTGTTTGTGTAATTGATTATAGTAGAATAACACTTATCTTTTTTGAATATATGATTCAAGAGCCATATGTCGTTGTAAAATATGAATAGTTCACGTGTGCGAGATTTTTATATTGCCGGCGAAATTTGTGGTTTGTCGGTTTATGATGCCATAAATTATATTATTTCTATGAAGCAAATATGTGTTCATTTGTGTATGCCTCGGGCGGCACAATATTCGTAGGTAAAATGGACACCTCTAATACCTACACTTGGGTATGATTAAATATATTGCTAAGTTTTTGTCAAAATTATTTCCAAGGTTTAGAACTAAAAGTCATGCAATATAGGACATTTTATGGGACATATATATCAAACATTTTTTAAAACGGGGATTTACATTTTTATTATCTTATGATTTCTTATATTATATTATTTTTGGAAAAAATAAACAAAATGGAAGTTCATATATTGTTTTTATGGATATATACGTAAAACACCAATTGTCATTCATTATAAATAAAAGAGACAAGCTCAAATTATATTTCAGAACGGTGTTCAAATTTACAATTTGCATGCACTTTATAGTATACGTTTCTGACTTTTTGTACAGTGGTTGTATAGTAGAACATTTTACAAACTCTGAATTTAGTTAGAACACCCTCTATATATCAATCGCTTAATATATTATACAGTATAGAATATTTAAGACAAAAGATCAACCTGAGGTCATTTATTACCTCCATTTTGGTAGTTTGCAGGAGTAGTGTTTTATCCGCAAAAACAGGATGTCTCCGAGCAACAATGGAGTCTGACAGTGACTACTTCATGGACATCTGTGACTCCAATAAGAAAATTAATTTGCTCTGGCAGGGAAATATTGCTAAAGTCTGCAGTCCTGATGAGAGTCAAAGTTGGCGCGAACCAACTATTTTCAAGTAATTTTTATAAAGTAATGTTTTAAAATATAATTAATTGTTAGTGATCTAACCGTATTGATCCACATCTGATTAATCAAAATGTTATTTATTGATTATACATTCATCGTAATTACCATGACAAATATACGTTCAAATTTTCCTTGTTTAGTAATGATAACTTCAAAGACAACTATAATCTGGTGGAACATGGTAATTGTCTATCGATTAAAAAATGGCAACTCATTAGATTTAGATCTATTCTACATTGTACTCTCAGCCAGAAGTTTGGGGACGATAACGATGAATGGAAATGCGATTTAGAACCAATTGAAAAGATGTCTATTGCAATGGATACTTTACGAAAAATTCTTCGGAGTTTGGATGAGGCTATTAAATTTGATGTACATAGAACAAAGGAGTTTATCCGATCTCGACGAAATGACTCGAAAGAAGTTATTTCAAAAGAAAATGTTCCAACAACTATAGAATGAAGTTGGAAGAAACTGAATTTGAATTTGAATCGGAATTTGATTTTACTACAAATAATAAATAATAAGGATTAGTGCTCTATGATCTAATTATCTAGCATTTCCTCAATGTTTATTATTATTGAAATATAAATCATTAGAAACACAGACCTTATCGTATTCAAAGTTCGTACAACAACTCTACATTAATATTAAAATATATTAATTCAATTTGTTTCCTTAATAAATTTTTCGTGATTTAATATTGATTAATATTATAAACTAATTTTTTTTTAAATAATTATGTTTGATTAGTGTGTAAAATATGATTAAAATCTTACTTTCAAAAAACTTATTAATTATTAAAATGTGTCTCTATATTGTTGATGAAAAAAAGAGAGAAAAAATCTATAAAAAAATGTTTCACATACTTTTTATATTAAATATATTTATTGACACCCTGCAATTCTAATATATATAGAAGTAGATAAAACATATGTTTTAACAATGGTATAAATTTTAAAATATTATTATTAATAATGTATATTTGATTAACATACTTATATGCAACAATATGTATAATATATACAAGCATTTCGCAGAAAATATATTGAAATATCATATCAATTAAATTATTCAACATAAGATATAATATGCCAGGTTAAATTTAAAAATACATATGTAGCAATTGCATAATGAGCGTTATGTACGTAAGACAATCATTGAGGGAATCAAATTGTTGTATAGGTACCTAAGTTGGCGTCCCTCATTATCAATCGCTCCTGAGGAACTGTCCACAGGCTATTGATGTCAAACCTCTATATCTCTATGTAAGAAGGTAGAAAGAAAGTGAAAGCGAAGATCGAGAAA
The DNA here is from genome assembly GCA_034780395.1 of Vannuccia rotundouncinata. Lineage (NCBI taxonomy): Eukaryota > Metazoa > Platyhelminthes > Proseriata > Coelogynoporidae > Vannuccia > Vannuccia rotundouncinata. The sequence goes on from JAUZNC010035513.1 coordinate 18,683, forward strand.
TCCAAGGTCACTGTAGAGATTCTGTTTTCAGGCCGTTCATTGACAAATTTGGTTCTGAAAAAAAATTATTTTGATAGAGTTTTTTTTTAATTTGACAAGACTCGTTTCCGAATGTTTTTATTTACTGTTTAGAGTGTCTGAAATACATTTTACTTTTTTATTTATTAATAAATTTTCCTTTTAAAAGCTTATTTTTCTTCTTAAATGTTGTTTATAAATCTAGGATGATAAATTTCAAATTATCATCCAATAATTTTTTTTAATCAACCGCTTGAATAAAAAACAAAAATTTTATATAAGTTAAAATATCTTTTAAATTCTTTTTTAATTTTATGACTATTACAATATATTTAATTAATAAAAGAAATATTTAACAAAAAATTTCTAGTTGTTCTCACTTTAGTACAGCAAAAAACGTTTTAATGGAGTTTTCTACTTTTTAGTTGCTTTATTTATTTATTAAAAAATGTTATAACTATTTTTTTAAAAAAGTGAAGTATTTTCAGATAAATATGTGAAATAGATGATGTGAATTT
>JAUZNC010035535.1:0-16859 GCA_034780395.1 Vannuccia rotundouncinata
TCCTACCCTCTGCCCCCTAACCTCCTACCTCCTACCCCCTTCTCCCAACCTCCTACCCTCTGCCCCCTAACCTCCTACCCCCTGCTCCCAACCTCCTACCCTCTGCCCCCTAACCTTCTACCCCCTGCCACCAACTTCCTACCCCCTGCCCCCTCACCCCTACCCCCTACCCCCTGTACCCTGCCTTCCTGCTTCCTGCCTTCTTGCCCCCTACCTCTCTTCCCTTCTGCCCTCGCGAGAAAACTCATTAGAGCTAGACCTCCTTTTTACATACTACTTATACCCCTTTTTAAAAGATCCCGTGTTGATAAAAAATTATGCTCTTGTAGCGGGAAATTGGGAATTATAGGGTTCATATTTTATAATTAAATAAATCCAGTCAGAATATTGTTTTGAGCGTAGGAGTTTGATTCGTAAAACCATTATATATTCATTATTTATTGCATTTATAGTGTAGAAATTTTTATTACTGTATACACTCTAGACTCAGTTTTTCGGTATTAGAAAACTTCCTAACCTTTAGTCTATAGTATAATCATGTCTGCCCCTGGAGCCATGCTGGAGTTGCAGCACAAATCAATATTGATTCAAAAATATTTCCCCATTAACCAGCATAACTCGCGTTAATTTGTTTGCTGCAAATAATAAATAAATAAATTGTTTGTATATTAACTTAATCCATTTCTTGTCCATAATGTTTCGAAAAGTGCCCCATTTTGAAATGAGGACCGCCCCCAGTTTTCAAATCCCCAGGTCCCTGTTAGAGAGAGTAAATTGATACAATTTAACAAGTGGACAACCTTTATAAAATTGTTTTGTGCAAAAGATAGAGCTATCATTGATCTAGAGTTGAAAAATTGATCACCTTTTAACGTAAATGTCAAACTTACTCTAAGGTGCGTTAATTGTTTACATAAGGTACAGAGTTTTATACCACGAAAATTTCTCCATTCAGTGATTCGTTGGGGACTGATGAATTTTCAATAATAATTGACTCTAATTTATTTCTACAATATCTATTTCCTACGACCTTTGATACTAGAGGATGTGATATATTAAAACATTGCTAAATTTTCTTCAATCACTGCTGCATATCTTTTGATTGGATAAAAATATAACCCTTTCACTTGACACATTTCGTATTTTCTTTATTTCAAAGGATATATTTTTCTGCTAAACTTGAGCTGGTAAACACTTGACATGAATTCCTCCCAAATATTATATAACGAAACTCTCCAATACCATTCATATCAGGATGATTCTTCAAAGATATTTCTTGGTGTCGGACTATCCATGATAATTCTATTTGCCGTTGGAGGCAATCTATTAGTTTGTTTGGCAATCTCTACAGACCGAAATCTTAGAAAATTGAGCAATATCCTGTATGCCTCGTTGGCCATAGCTGACCTGCTCTTGGCCCTGCTTGTAATGACTTTCTCTGTCATTAACGAAGTTATGGGCAAGTGGCATTTTTCTGAAATGTTTTGCAACATTTATATTTCGATGGACATAATGTGTTGCACAGCATCGATTCTGCATATCTTAGCCATTGCCTTCGACCGCTTCATGCACATCAAGGACCCATTCAACTATGCCGTACGAATGCGTCACAAGACCTTCGCTGGTTTACTGTCCGCAATTTGGATCTGTAGTTTCCTGATCTCCTTCATCCCCATTCAACTCGGCTGGCACAAGAACAACAATGGCGAGCACAGAATCGCCGACACTAAACAACACGAAAATGCCTCAACTTCGCATAATGCCACCCACATTCTATCAGAAGGCCACTCAGCAACTACTCACTGCATTTTAGACCTGAGCCCAGCGTACGCCATCATTTCATCATCAATTAGCTTTTTTCTTCCGTGTATAATAATGGTTGTCATCTACGTCCAGCTGTATAAGTTTGCTCAGAGACACGCGGCTAACATGCGCCATCAGAGCATTCTCATGGACAAAATGAACGAGCAGCATCTAAGCGATATTCCCAAGAATGAAAGAAACTCGAAGAAGTCCTCGATGGATCACAAGGCGGCGGTTACGTTGGGGGTCATCATGGGAAGTTTTCTACTTTGCTGGGTTCCTTTCTTTGTGGTCAACTGCATAAGTGCTTTATGCTTGGACTGTATGCCAGGTATTTAATGGTTTTAGTTGTTGAAATTAGTAGTTTAGAAAATGTTTAGTTAAATCGTAATTTGTTTTAATTGAAGGCAGAAATCCTATTTTTTTTTTCAAGATTTGGGTAGTTTATTTTTTATAAGCTTTTTTTAATACTTTAAAAGTGTACTTTTATGATAATTTAATTAAATTAATATTAATATTAAATATAAAAATAACGATATATTCAATTCAACCAATAGATCATAAAAATACAATAATACATCAAACGTATCTAAATAAATATATTTCTGACTTGAAAAGACAAAAAACTTCATAAAAATATTCAAAATCACCAAATATACGTATAGAAAACGATTTTAAAATAGAAATATATTCCGTTTGCAAGCTTGCCACAATTATTATGAAATAAAAAAAGAATTAATTATCACACATTTGAAAGTATCTAAATGCCCATTTTAATGTAAAAAGTTTTAACAGTGTACTTAGTAGTATAATTATTGCAATTGTACTTTTTAATTTAGTTTTGAGTGAACTACTTTATTTGCTTTTGGCAATGATATATTATGAATTTATTCTGTATTTTAGAATTGTTTTAAAATGTTATTTAACAAAAAAGTTTTTCATAAAAGAAACATTTTCTATAGAAATACAAACAAATAACATTTTTTGTAAAATAGTTTCTATTAAAAATTGTTTACAACATCCGCATATAAATTAGAGAAGGAAAACGCAAGGGGCTCGCATTTAGTCAAGTTATCCAAGGAATCCTCAAGATATTGAAAAAATAAGAAAACTATTTAATTACGAAAAATTCCTTGTAGTACTGAAAAAAATAAAGACTTCTTATATAAAAAACTTACAGGTAAACGCAGTTTCTCTCTCTTATTTTAATTGCCCTGTTTAATTGTAAGAAATGAAATCGTATTCGATTTTATACATGGGATCAAAATTTGTGAACAATATTCCGTATTTTCGTTGGGTTGAATTTGACACCTCCTCTAGCTCTTCCAATCGTCTACTTGTTATTTTATTTAACAACAGGTAATATTTTTGTTCTGTACACGAATATAATTAATAGTTAGACCATTTCAATAAAATCGCATAAATCTGTTTTAAAGAATTGAAACACAATTTGACATATTATGACCTCTGTTTTATAGGTCGATAAATCTTCTAAGCAATTATAGGTACTTTTATCCCTTTGAGCGAAGTTGGATGTTCTTGTCTATAAGGGGCAGGATTTGTCTGAAAGTTATAGAGTACATCGGTTAACGACCGAAAATGAATGATGTCAAAAAACAAAAATAGTAGATGATAAATTTTCCCTGTCATATAGGTGGTCCTGTGCCACACAACTTCCTTACTTCGCATCTACTAACTCTACCTCTGTTTTAAGCTCCTTAATTTATTACAAAAAGAAGGATATTGTTTCTTTTTCAATATAATTTCTGAAGGAAAAATAGGATACGTCTACAGTTCACATATAAATGGGTGTGGTCATTTTTTGCAAAATATTAAATTTTAAAAAAGCGATGGATATCTTGAATACATACCACTCTTTCTTTGAAGAGCCATTAAGAATCGTAATGTTTATTCAACGATATTAATAGGTACAATTGGTATACCAATTATTACAAAATTTAAATTTAGGAAAAATAAATTTTAATTCAACAATTTTGAAGCGTTAATGTCCACGCATGTAATTAGTATAATTATCGCAGTTATTAAAGTTAACATTAAAAAAAAAATCTGAAATGAGAAAAAGTCGCGTGTTAAATTGTGGAAAGAATTCAAACATAATTTTTCTAAGTTTAGATATCCCTTTGAATATTTTTTGTTAACTTGTGAATATTTCTTGATGGTTGTGAATATTTCTTGATGGTTGTGAATATTTTTTGTTAAATTGTGAATATTTCTTGATGGTTGTGAATATTTTGTTAACTTGTGAATATTTCTTGATGGTTGTGAATATTTCTTGATCGTCTAAGTTCAAAGTCATTTATGTTTGCCCAACAGCAGTTTCCTAACAAATGTTTTACTGTTCAAAAATTGAAGGGATTCCAGAAAGGAAAACACAACTTAACGCTTAGTATAGATTCGTAAATAATTGAATAGTAAATAAATTATATTTAATTACAGTTTAATTATGAAATAAAGAATCCTTCTATATAACAAAACGATTTTTTTAAATTAGTCCATTTTGTATAATTATAATCAAAATTTGTTTTGTATATTAAAAATAATTAATCAGATGGTACAACATTTACAATTTTTGCTCACACGTGATTTTATAAAAATGTTCGTACCCTTTCGCCAACATAACTTCATCAAAGAAAGACAAAATTTAAAACTTTAATACTAATAACCGTTATAAGTAAATTTATATTTCAAAGAGGAATATACAAAATTGTAATTAACTATATTTCCAACTCGGTGAATATTAATTTATCTGGATCTCCCAGGAATTATCAAGCTTTAATATTTCATCAGTAAAATCATTTGAAAATGACAGGATAACGTAAATTTATTTCAGTTGTGTATCGTTTTCATAAATAAATAAATTATTTTAGTATGAGTTTAATGTAAGTAAAAAATTTATTCATGAAACATGAAACTTTTCTAAAAATTATATATATATAACCGGGAATCGATTCGTCTTGTTCTGACGTTAAAACTCAATTTTTCGATAATTTATATTCTTTTATGGGAATTTTGTTTTATTATAACAAATATTTAATGTTTGCATAAATATATGACTGTATTCCCGTTAAATCAATTCTTATTAAATTCATATTTCATCACGTTTTGTACTGTGTGAAATATTTTTATTTTCGGAAAAACCCTAACTTACTCTAGCTGAGAAATTATAGATTTCTACAGTGTTTCCTTGATAAAATTTGTATTTAGTTAACATATTTTAAAATGAATTACATTATATATCGCTAATTAATTAAGTACATTCGACTTTCAAATAAAATAAAATAATCCAACATTTATAAGATTATTATATATTGAAAAATTACTGCTATTAATTAATCAATGGCAGTAATAAATCGATATGTAATTAATCAATTTTCTTTTCTAATATTATTTGTATTCATTTGAATCGAACTGTATTACGATATTGAAAGAGTCGAATCCAGAATTCTTTGAAAGGAGCCAACTTTACATTTCGTGCTCAACAAGAAAAAGGAAGATTCTTGACTGAACGCACGAGTATTGAGAAGATGTGAGACTTTATATATCTATATTTTAACTAGATCAGCAATCTAAAATGAATGTTTTACAAATTCTTTGCCGGCGTGTTAGGCAAAATCGTCAATTTCATTAGTTAATTTGAAATTATAGGCATATTACTTCAATTTAATCAATTAATCAATTTATTTTGAGATTGAAAATCTAGTTGTAGTTATAGTGTAACGTCTATGGATTTTTGACTCAACACCGAAGTAATGGAGGAAGGATTCTTGACTCAACACAGGAGTAATGGAGGAAGGATTCTTGACTCAACACAGGAGTAATGGAGGAAGGATTCTTGACTCATCACAGGAGTAATGGAGGCAGGATTCTTGACTCAACACAAGAGTAATGGAGGAAGGATTCTTGACTCAACACAGAAGTAATGGAGGCATGATTCTTGACTCAACACAGAAGTAATGGAAGAAGGATTCTTGACTCAACACAGAAGTAATGGAAGAAGGATTCTTGACTCAACACAGAAGTAATGGAGGAAGGATTATTGACTCATCACAGGAGTAATGGAGAGGAGATTCTTGACTCAACACAGGAGTAATGGAGAGGAGATTCTTGACTCAACACAGGAGTAATGGAGGCAGGATTCTTGACTCAACACAGGAGTAATGGAGGCAGGATTCTTGACTCAACACAGGAGTAATGGAGAGGAGATTCTTGACTCATAACAGGAGTAATGGAGGGGTATTTTTTACTCAAGTAAAAGTCAATTTTAAGTATCAGTTGTAAATTTTCATAATGTTTGTCATTATTTTGGTTATGTTCTGTATATTATTATGAATTGCATAATAATAATTTCTATAAATAAAACAATTTAAAAAGTTATTATTATTGTATACTAATCATATGATAAATTTATATTATATTTCATTTTCAAAGAATTCAGAGATTCCAAAAGTTTACTTTAGATAGATGTGGTAAAATCAAATAATAACGATATTTATTATCGATTATAGTAGTTATTAAAAGTTCTGGATACCAGAGTCGTCAATTAGATTGTATGGTTTAAAACTATGCTTCGCGTCTGGTTCGTTAAAGTATCAATTTCCACTTCGAAAAGAACATTCAAAATTAATTTGTCGATTGAAAAATATTTGCTTAAGTCTAAAAGATACGTCAAAATAAACTGCTAAAATCTTATATATGATCACAAACTACTTTAAAATATTATGCAATTTTGCGATTTAGGTGATTTTGGCTTCCTTTAAATTATCTTACCATGACCACACCCTTTCGATGTCTATAAAACAGTCTCAAAAGGAATTGGAATGATATTTATTATAAGTTCAGTAAACAAAAGATGATTATACAAAATAATTTAATTACTTAAACGATAAAATTTTAAAGTCGTACTGGGTGGGATTAAACAATCCTAGTTTAGATTTTCACTCATTAAACTTTATACTCATCGTATTCTTACTTTTCTTTTTGTTATTGACAGTTTTTACAGATTTTAATACAATAAAAAATATATTCAAAGTGATTTTATGAATTACAATATTTTTGTATATCTAAATTTAATAATTTTATTCAACATTTCCTAGAAGTATATTTTCATCTCACCTTACTTTAATCATTGAAATATATAATATCTAAATGCATTTCGTTTTTTTGAATTATTATAATTATTCCTTTTTAGACAGAAAATAATTTTAAAAGTCCTATTATAGGTTGGATTCTAAATTTTGACAATTATATGCAATTATTTTAGAATATTTAAATATGCTTTTTTGAAACCTGCTTTGCGGAAATATAAAAGAACAAATAATAAAATAATTAGTCTTACTTCCTTTCAAAAAGTTACAAACTCTTCGAGCAAATCGACTTGTTTCAAAGTTATTAATAAATATCATCATATTTCCTCGCAAAATAATAAATTCTCTTTCTGGATATTCTAATAATATGTTTTTTTAACAATATTTGTATTTTTTCTCCGTTAATATCTGTTTGATATAGACTTTAGTAAGCTTGCTTCCAAATAGTTTTTGTCCAAATAAATGTCTCAGGTTGGTGTATGGTAGTATGGGAGTATGGAAAATGATAATTAGACAAATTGAGACAACGACACCAGGTCGCTCACTCCATGGGAGTTTATAACCTCCACATGAACTTTTGGAACATTCGGTGAGTTTGTTGGCGTGACCTCTAGGGGGAATTTTGAATGTATAATGGAGTTTTAAAATGGTTCATACTCTGGTGTGCCAACTAAACGTAACCCGCCCGTTTATTGTTTTAGTGTCAAAAACAGGTAACCCCCCCCGTTTATTTGGACCCCATCAATTATTGAATTTTTAAATTGATGGACCTCCCGATTATTACAACCCCCCGCTTATTTGGCTCACAAGAGTATGTTAAAGAAAAACAAATCCAAAAAAGAATTAAAAGAATTAACAAATCTGAAAGTAAAAATGCAAAACCATTTATAAATTGAAATTCTTCATGTATAGCTCTGGAATCTTTAAATGTAGCAATTCTAAATAATCGTTATTAGTTTTTAACTGACGTTTTAAATTATTTATTGGTGATTTGAACCAACTGTCGAGTCAATTAATATCGTTTAAAAAATGGACATATGTCTGAATAAATTATATAAAACAAATACTTTCAATTTTAAGTTTGATAATCTTAATTGTCATTTTATTGATTGTAATTTATTTGAAGAGATACTAAGTATATTTGTTGATTGATTATTTGGTATCTGTATTACAGTAAACGGTGAACAACTGAAAATAACGGTTATATATTTATATGGTCACAAAATTCATTAAAACATTTGCGCTATTTATAAATGAATCATTAATATTCACATAGAGATCATTAATTGCCTAATTATTTGTTAATTAAAACATTATTTTTTAATATTTTTTCAAGTAAACGAAAGTAATTTTAAACTGTTTTGAAAATATTAAAATAAATATCAACTCGAAGGATAAATATGAAAACAGTTTATATATTTTATATCACAAAAAACAAGCGGTTATCCAAAACTAAATTTATTTCAAATATACATTTGTACAAATAATTATTAAACATAAGAACCATTATTGTCAATTATTGATTGCATATGCACCATGTTGTTCTAGCTGAAATGTTATAGAGAAATTTAAATTACTGCATTTTGGACGAATTTGTTTTCGTTAACCCTAACAATACCTAAATATAATTAAATATTAATTTGTTGGATATTAAAAAAATCTAAACAAAATCACATAATGGCAAAGCTTTGTTCACCTTTTATAAATCATAAATTTAGAAATCATCAAATCTAATGAAAATATTTTTTAAAAAATGAACAATACATTTAGTTTGATTGATTAGTCTAAATAATAAATAAATAAAAATGAGAAATGATCAAATTATCTTTTGCTTCAATATAAGAAATAAGCATTAAATAATATTTGCGATTTATTGTTTAATCAATAAATCAATAACATACATTCATAGTACTTATTTGGGTAACGGATTCATCCTATTCCATCTACACACCTTTAAGAATTTTCTTTCAAGGAGCCAATCAGTTAATAAGAATGTTCTTACGAATATATCATAATGGTTTTGTCATTTATATCTTTAAGGAGGCAACATTGGCCACAGCTGCTCGTCGTTATCTTTTCGTGTGACTTTGAAGATCATAATATTAGTTAAAACTATTTCAGTGATTGCCACAGCTGTCATGATGAAATACTGAATTTCTAAAAAAATCACTGGAGTTAAAAAAACTTTACAGGGTTCAAACTATGATTACTAAATCATTAAATTTGCCAATGTTACCATGGCTATTCCATTCGTAAGATTATCCGAACATAAAAAGTCAGTTGTTAAAGCAGATTCGAGATAAATTATGGCTATGTATTTCTGAGGTTGGGGTTGAGATATTTAATAAGGTCAAATCCTAGAAAATTATGTTTTTTATGGTATATTAATAATACCGATTAACATTTCGTCCAAAATAATAAAAAAACAGATCTAGTTTGAGAAAGCTTCTGTAAAGTTCTTGTTTCTATTCTTTATATATTTTTATATATCTTGTGAAATATATTTCTAAATATTTACTATTAATATCTTCAAATAATTTTACTTTTATAATTGTAATAAATCGTCAAACGAGAAAGAAAATAAAACTTTCACCCATCTCTAAAATTGCAATAAATCAGAAATCCGAATTAGAATATAATAAACATGTGATTTATTTGTCAAAATTCGTCTCTAAAAATTTCGTCAATGTCTTATATTCAGAATTCCAGCTATATATATATATATATATTTCAGAAATACTCCTGCATATAATTCAATTATATTAAATTATTTAAAAATATATTTATATTTGTCTTCAATTATTAAATCGATCATAAGAAATTTTCAATATCGAAAAAAATACTACAGTTATTACAAAATTATTCTTAACGTAATATGTTTGAAATTTTAATTATTATAATTTCAAAGGACTTAGCTTATTGTAATTGTCAAAGCTTTTTCAGTTTTCAGTGGTTTCCAAATTATGATGACAAAAATGTTTTATCAGTATTTATTTAGTCTCATAAGAAAGGAATTTTCTGGGTAGAAACAAATCAAGAATAATAATTATGGTTTAAAATTTTTTTTAATAATAAAATAAATTATTTTTGCTTGTTTCAACAGTATATTGAATTCAGGGCGCAGGTTTCTGAAAATGTCACATTTTGGACCACCAAACCAAATTTATAAAATTAATTAAAGTCATAAGACACTAAACACAAACATTTGTATTGCGATTCTTATTTTTCTGGTAATGATAGTTCATCTCCCAATTGTTTTATTGATAGGTATGTGTTACTTCTTAAATTGTAAAATATTTGAAAAACAGTTCTTAACACGGAATAATTTAAAATATAATAAAACAATCTAAATACTGACTACTGAATGTTGTGCCAAATGTGAGGAAAGCAGAATCCGTAGATTACTTAGAGAAAAAATGTTTGTTTCTTTAAGTAGACTCAAAAAAGGAATTCCGGTAAGCATTTTATTAAGATGCTTTGAGTCGACGTTTTGAAAAGAATCGGAGGCAGATTTCAATTGAAATATGACTTACAATAATGTGTGATGGTTATCAAAGATGATAGTTGATAAAATGTATTCATAAAGTACATTTTCCACATATAGTACAGATTAATAGATCTTCAGGATACAAAACTATAAGAAAACGTCTGGAATGCGGAGTTAAAAAACTGCTAAAATAGAACATTTTGGGAGGTTGCTTTTATTTGTGCGAATTTTTAATCCCTAATTCCGATATTTCACTTATTTTAACAAATATTTGAATATAAAAATGCAAACATTTTGTGGGATTGATCTGAGATCTGAATCTGAAATCTTATACAATGGAACCTTTGTGCTTTTTGAGTTGGGTTTTCTAGATTTTGTTTTTACTAAAACACAAAGAACGAAATGATTCAATAAAATTAATTTTCTGTTATTTTAATGTTTATTATCGTTCAGTAAATTAAACTCAGATTTGTCGCTAAACAGGAAAAGTATAAAATCTTAAAGTAAACGTTGAGGATTACTGTCTGAATGTCATGGTTGACATAAAAGTCTGGATTTATTCATTTTATGTGATTTATTATAGTATAAATATATATTTTATAACTATACTATGTAATATAGAGATTAAATCACAGACATATAAATACATTACATATTATAATGGAAATCATAAAGATATAATATACTATGTACATTTGTATAAAAATATAAATCTTAAATTGACGATAATTTGGATATTATCGGCACCTATATGTCAAAATATATTTTCAATTCTGATAATTAATAATTAATGGCAAGTGCAAAATGTTGATTCACAAAATTAAAATGATATAAAATTCTTTCGAACTAACAGAATTATTGTATAGAACCTGTAAATCATAAAATATTTTTCAAATAAAATCTTGAACAATATTTGCAAATGTTTTGTGTAAGTTAAAATCCCCTACCAATTAACGTTGATATTAAATTATTTATCTTGTTTCAAGAATTAATAGAAATTGTTCGTATTCCCGAAGATACCCTAAATATGAGAATAGCAGAGCTATGCCGGATTTACTTGTCCCTAAAACAGTCCTCTTTATAGACTTATGGTTGACTTATTGTCGTGCGCTGAGACTAATTCGATTCAAGAAGAGATAACATCGACATCTTGATGACCACTAAGGGTACTTAAAAGAAAAGAAATCTCAAGTTATGGTCGAGGATATCTCAAATGTATTCGAGACCTATAAATAAAATGTTCAGACATTTCTCTACTTAGTTGATTTTACTATCTTTTTAAAGTTTTCAAAATAGTTCGACTACAAATATGTCCATTTTCAATGTAACAATAATATTGTTATTATTTTCAGAATTTAAAAATGTTGTCTCTAATCAGAACTTGGAACAAAATCGTGCGGAATAATTAATAATTAGTATACATTTTAAAGTGAGCTTCAGGGGAAATGATTACGCCGAAGAAAAAACTCCTTGATTGATGGCGAATCACTCTAAATATTCGTACATGTCAATCAATCAATTGCTGATTATAGTAAAATTAAAAAATACACATTAGAATTATATTATGAAAACTAAATTGCATAATTAATGTTTTCAAATTCATCTTACAATTAATTACGAAGCAGAACACAAATTCGCCAATACTATTGTTCTCTAATTTGTAATTTTAGCAAAGTCGTGTTCACGGGGTGCGCACTTCTATATAGCTATACTTTCAAACTTTAAAAGTACTTCCCAAGCCCCAATAGATTAGGGTGTCTCCTTCATAAATAGCTAGCTTAATATAGAAGTTTAGAATATCACTTAAGACATTTTATGATACGATTTTGTACACAGGATGTGGGCTATTAATTAGGAACCTATCGTTTGCCCAGATCTACTTTTCCGCTAAGTTTATAGATGTTGGAACCACAAACTAAACTTTAAATCCGTGTACACTTTACTGTAAACTTATCGACAAGGATAAAATCGCTTAACATCTACTATATAAGATCTAATTTTTTTATCTATTGACATTTATATCTTCCGTCGCAGTTGTTGCCAAAGTAAAATAAATGGTTATGACCGAATTATTTCATATATATAGCGACATTCATTAATAGTTAAATGTTATAAATACTTGGCTATTGAATCAATAGTTTATATCGTGGATTAATTAAACAATAGAAGCATAATTATACTTTACAATCTTATACGCGCTTAAGGGTAACTTTATTATATGACTAAGCAATTTTAATTAGAATGATTATTATTCGTGATTTCGATTTATGAGAAAAAAATCTTGAATTAAGCCAATTAAATTACGAATTCGATTTCATCTCAATTCTGTATATCCTCCCATTAATGTCTGATAAAAATACAAATGATAATTTAAAAAAAACTTTATAACAATATGTAAGACATTAAATATAATTGTATAAATAATACACAGAGCTAAATATGTGAAATAATTTATAATTAGTTCATCAAGTATCAACATATATAGTACAAAACAAAAATTCTTTTCTTAAAAAAACATTTTTCCATGACCGATTCCTGTCTTAATTTCAATGAATAAGAATTCTCATGACAAATTTATTTAGAACTTTATATAACTGAATTTTTTGATATAAAAAAATATTGTGAATTGATTTCGTCTGCACAATGATCTTCGGTTAGATGAAAAGACATTCTTTGTACTCGCGTTTTAGAAGGATTTCATAAAATTTAAAAAAATACTATCTGGATAAAATCTTATAATATCGATTATTGTGAAGATGTATGAATATATACATAATATATTGTTGCTTATCAATGAATATATTCAGGAAAAATGACAATATGAAATATAGAAAGAAAGTTTTGGGCTGATTAGATGGATTGGCAAATGTTGATATAAATACAGGATTATCATGATTTGTAAGGAATTAGTCATTTTAAAAGAGAATATTCTAGTTAGCAACAGACCTATACATTTCTATATATCCAAAGATATTTAAAGGAAAATAAGAGCATACATTTTAATAAACCGTTTAAAAATAAAGATAACTTTACTAAATTGTTGAATTAGGAGTGATTTTAACTTAACTAATTCTCACTTTTAAGAATTTCTTTGCATTCGTTTATAAGAATAGTTCGTTACAATTAAATATTCTTGATCTACAATTTTGTATGAAATAAGTTCCGTAAACCAACATAAAATATGTTATACAGCTTTCTGTATTTAATAGTTAGACAAAGATTAATTTTTAACAATCAGAAACGTTTCTAAAATAAACTATTCATACAATTAATAGTAAAATATTAATAAATAAAAAATAACTATATTTTGAATGAATTTTGTTTAAAATTAAATCCGGAAAGGAAGATACAAAAGTTATTTTGGTAAAAAATTCTTTCTGCAGGTTTCTCTAAAAAAATGACAGACATGAGGAATGATTCTGCAACAGTACGTTTTTGAAGAGAATAAATTTGACTTTTTTGAAGGCTGTAATAAAATATTTTGTGTCCAAAAAGAATAATGATATTTATTATTCAAATCAAACGGTTTTTCAAATTTATTTATCAAAGAAGAACAATAGTTAAATAATGAATTTTAAATTGCTAGCGAATCAGAATGTGAGAATGATTAATGTAGTATGCATTACAGTCAGGGGTTAACTGTCGGATTAGTTTGAAAATATTTAAATATTAAAAATCAGAATTTCAATTGTTTTAATTTGAATTTGTACAATTCAAAATGTAAGAAAATCATGAAAATCTCTAAGAATTACCCCTTTAAACGAGGTATACCTTGCAAATCACTATTTTTTAAGTGCTAATCTTAGATATTTGCAAGGTATGGTAGGTACCCTATAAGTAGCCGTGCTGACGTAATATATATTCAGTTTAGTTAACTTCAAAACCAGGATAAAATTTATTGTTTTAATAATTGAAGCATTTAAATGTATATGAAATTAAATTTGGTTTTTTCGTTGCTGAGACTTTTGTTTAACTTTTGATCAGTGAGTTTTATACAATCTCCTTCTTAATAGACTGAAATCTTTAAATGTCAGCATCATTCTTCAGCCCTATTTGTTAAACACAAATAAAACTTGCTGCTATATAAAGCTCAATATGTTATAGATGTCACACCAAATGGTCACAATTGATGCCCTTTATGGTTCTTCATAAGTCGCAAAATTGATCAATATAGTGTTGATTTATTTATAAACATTTTAGAGATCGCCCGGACTTGTAGCCCCTATATCGAATTTTCTCACGTTCCTTAAACAATCACTGCACGTTTATCAAAAATTGAAGATTTTATGTGTTTAAATTTGACTTTTTTTACAATTATATTTCTGCAACAATGACTTTTTAGTCAAGTATAAGTAAATATTTATTTATCGAAAACCCTCAATAATGAGGTTTTAATGGTAAATTAAGGAGGCATAAAAATGTAGTACACAAAAATAAAAAAAAATAGTCATCAAAAGCGCACTCAATAATCTTTAACATAACATATGAAACGTTATCTGTATAAAAAGAAATCTGTAGTATAAAATATAGGAAGGGTCTATTATGAAATGATCCTAATTATAGTCAACAACTCTGAATTAGATAACGACGTCATGCGCGGAAAAGTAGGGTAAGAAAGATTTTCGATAGCGTTCAGTTCTAGTTGAGCACTGATGGGAGGGCTCTGTGTTTAGCCAGGATGGCATGAAGGTTGTTTGAGACGTCCGAGGCAGCGGCTTTGAAGCAATGGGCTGACAAGTCGTGTAGGTGGTCACACAATGACTTCAGTTTACAGGATGATAGGGCACGATCGTAGTTCATGTCAGGGCAAATTATGCAGAGTCCAGTTTTTTCCTCTGTCCCACCGTAATGGAGGAGTACCACACTGGGGCGCAGTAGGTCAGTACCGATCTGATGAGAGAGGTATAAGCGTGGGCAATGTTACCCGAGGAAACACCAGACGGTTTTAAGATGCGCAGGGTATACATTCTTCTGCTTGCCTTCTTTATGATGTTGTTCACGTGGTCCTCTCACGAGAGGGATTCGATAATTGTGACACCGAGGAGTTTCACTGATGGCGAAAAAGTTCCTCAACATCTTCGATATGAAAGGAAGGCCAATGCTGTTGTTTCCGGAGAACTGACACTCTGAGTTCCTGGGTCTTTTTACAAATTTAGCATCATGCTGTTGACGTTCGTCCAAGAGATAACCTCGTCCAGTGTCCTCTGCATGTCTGAACCTTTTGGGTGCCGTTTCGTTTCCATGAGGGTAGTATCATCGACGTACTTCATCGTGCCATCTAGGTCGTTCACAAGAATGATGAATGATGCAATCGAGCCGAGGAGGGTACCCTGGGGGACGCCTGCATGGGTGGGGAGCCACGAAGATTTGTGGTTGCCATA
Organism: Vannuccia rotundouncinata; assembly: GCA_034780395.1. Classification (NCBI taxonomy): domain Eukaryota; kingdom Metazoa; phylum Platyhelminthes; order Proseriata; family Coelogynoporidae; genus Vannuccia; species Vannuccia rotundouncinata. The sequence continues at coordinate 15,777 of JAUZNC010035535.1, forward strand.
CATGACCCGATGGAAACGCACTTGGAGGAACGATGCGATGATACGAGTCACGTACTCAGGGCATCCAAGGCTGAAAAGTTTATTGACAAGTATGCCAATGTCGACGCGGTCGAAACCTTTCGAGAAGTCAAGCAGAACAATTCTCGAGGAATTCGAGGAGTCAGCCGCTTCGTGCAGCTTTAGCAACCATAACCCTAACCCATAACGGATCGATATGGAGAGTCCATAAAGACCATTCCCTAAGATTGTTAAGATTTTTATATTCAGTTTTGTACATTTAGGATTTCTAGTATGCTGAAAGTTGGTGTCAGACACGTTTTTAAAACAAAAAATGTAAAAATTGAAAGTTTGTATTCTAAAAATCAACGTTTTCAACTTGAAATTCGAGAGTAAAATACAATTTTAAATCCAGCAGTTCGACTGTTTTTATTAAAAGGAAGATATTAAAAGTTTAATTTATGGAATCTTCAATTGAGAGCTTTTAGATCAATATTTTGCCTAAATAAGATCGAATATTTGCAAATTCTATCCGAGGAATAATTAATTCAATGGCAATTTATTTCTTAGTTCACTGATGGGTTCCAATTTAGATAAGTGTTTGTTTGAGAACATTTCTTATTTAAGACTTATCGAAACGTAAACATATAAAGAATGCATAATTTATTTTCCTGAAGATGTATCTTGAAAACCATCTCTCACGAGAATTTCAAATTAATGAAAGTTGGTTATATTAATAAATCTTTAATTAAATATCTTTTTTTATGAATGTTACCTAACATAAACAATATAGACTATTTTGACTGTATGAAAGCGTCAGACGCTGCAATTTCTGTAAGTATTCAAATAATTGCGTCATATCAATTACATTTAAAAGAACTGCGTTATATGAGTCAAATTGATGAAAATATGCGTCCTATATGAGTCAAATTGATAAAAATATGCGTCCTATATGAGTCAAATTGATGAAAATATGCGTCCTATATGAGTCAAATTGATGAAAATATGCGTCCTATATGAGTCAAATTGATGAAAATATGCGTCCTATATGAGTCAAATTGATGAAAATATGCGTCCTATATGAGT
>JAUZNC010035546.1:0-46724 GCA_034780395.1 Vannuccia rotundouncinata
TTAAGTCCATGATTACAGATGTTAACATTTGTTCTTCTAAAATTCTAACACACTGATATATATCTAAACTATAGTGTTTTTTATTCTAGTCTATAGTTTACATAAACATGTCATTATAATATTAAAGGAATATGCGACAATATTGCTGTGCATTCACAGGTTTATTATGAAACATTTGTTCGCAGCGTACTTATGCTGTAGTTAAAAAATGTCTTGCAAAAGTACATTGTAATATTCTGATATCGTTTGCACTATCTATAAAAGCTCAGACTTCTAGCAGCAAATTAAAACATTAAAGAAATACCGTATTTCTCAGCGTATAAGCCCCCCCCCCTGTAAACCTAATATTTGCCCCTCAAAGTGTCCAAAATAACCCCAAAAATTTAACATACTTTACTTGACAAAAATTGAATTTAATTAGTAACCGAATAGTATAGGTATAGGTACTACATTATAGGTATAGGCAAAAATAATTGACAAACGTTTCAAAATAAACTAATATATACCAACCTAATCAAATATATGTTTGTTGATAGATAATTATTTTGATTAATTATAAGACATTGTATAGTAGGTTTTTAAATGGTTAAATATAATATACTTATAATATTTAATATTAGAAGATTTTGTATTAAATGGGGGGGGGGCTTATACGCGAGCAATACGGTAGTTGTAATATTAATTTATTATTGATGCGTTTATCGCAATCCAGGGTGTTTACTTTGTTATATCTTTACATACAGATGCGATGTCGATATAATATTTATGTATATAATCTACAAATTTGTAATATTTCTAGAATATTTTGTTGATTATGTACGTAGGTATAGGAATATTGGAAACCATAGGTTGAAATCTGGTTACAAAATTACCTATTATTTATAATAAAGTCAAAGTAGAGAGATTTTTTTATTGAAATTATACATAAAAACCTTAGAAGTTTTCAAAGTTCTTAATATATTTATTTTTGTCTTTTTCAAGAATAATAATAATATTTTCAGACTTCTCAAATATTATTATTCTATTTCACAAATTCAGGCTACCTACATAATAGTTTGTTTTAAAGATATTTTGTTTGTATAGTGCTTGTAATATAACTTACTTGACAATAATTTTAATAAGCACAGTGTATGATATTATTATACCTTTGAGATACAAGAACCTTTAGTAGTCTAACAACAGAAAAGATGTTATTATTGGAGAATTTATTCAGATTCAGTTTCCGATTTATAATAAATAAATTTATAATTAAATTAAAATAAAATAATTTATAAATTTATTCTAGACATACTATTTAAAGTAATTTTATTATATTCATGACAATAATTTTTACTTTTCTATAATATAATAAGTTTTAAATAAATATTTAACTAAAATTTATATATTTTAATTCTTAAAAAACAAAAAAACGAGGTCCCACCGAGATTCGAACTCGGGTCGCTGGATTCAAAGTCCAAAGTGCTAACCGCTACACCATGGGACCAAGTCACAAATACGTCTGCTTTTAAGAGACAGGATATATTGATTTTTTAATAAGGTTCATGTGTGTACTCACCGTTTCCATTCTGGTAAAAAATCCAACTGCTTGAAATAGGATGGACTTGTTCTCTTCTATGCTCTCCAAAATCTCATCCAATAACTTTTCCATGTCTTTGTTACTTCTCCACGATGGATGCTGTTGATGCAATGTTTTGAATTCTTGATCCAATTGTAGAAGACTGGACAGAGTTTCCTGAGCAGCCGACAATGAGTCGATTTTATTAACAGACAGATCTTCAAAGCGCGGTTTTATCGTCTAATATATCAAAGAGAAAGAGAAAAAAATTATGAAAAGTTAAACAAAGGCATTTTATATTTATTAAAAAAGCGAAATTTTATACTTTGTTATAAAAATTTCATCATTTACTACAATCATAATCTCAAACTCATTATTTAATGTACAAAATGTCTGGAAATTTGAATGCATTGATTATTTTTAGAAATTCTTTTGAAGGAATTTATTTTTAAAAGTGTATAACATAACAAAATAATGTTTTAAAAAGTTTGAAAATAGCGTCTTTTAAAAACGGTTTAATAAATAAGATTTATTAAACATTTTGTAGTGTAGCTACTCTGAAGATGTAAACTACATGCTGTAGATATTATTCTACAGAAATTATTACATATATTTTTAGTACATTTCTGTGCTTGTTAAAGACAACCTTTGTAATGTTTGATAAATTGCTAATTTCATTATGGTAACAACAAAACCGTAAAATCACAGTTTATATTTCAATTTTGAAAAGTTCAATGCAACCTACTGTATTCAACCAAATTGCCAATTGTTGATCATCTTCTTTGAACTCGAGAGGTTTCCTAGAGTCTTTCCACAATCCCTTAATCTCCAGTTGTCTCTGTTGTTCCTCTAAACGAGTGGTACACTCCTCCACCCGCTGGCAGCATGTCAACGCCGACTCCTCTGTGCTACAATCGTCATGAATCGAGGGAACTCCGACAATGTGACGAATCAGGGAAGTGAGATTTGTTCCGCATTTCCACACTGACCGTCGCAGAGCCAGGATGTGTCGAATTTTGTCTTCTTTATTTGTCTGAAATATTGTCTCTTAAACATAATTGATTTTATCTGATTTGTAGCGAAAATTAAAAAAATTGAAATCAGTTTTCTTTTTTGTATAGAACAAAAAGTTTATATTGATTGTTGTTATAAGTCTTCGATACAACACGAAAACTTTAAATAATAAAAAAAATTAAATTTAAATTAAAATAAAATAAAATAAATAATTAGTTTATCTTTAATTAAAGTGTTGTATTTGTATTTAATAAATCTAGAAATTAAAATTGAAAGTTTAAATAAATATAATATTGGACAATTAATAAATTTAAATGTTAAAATCAGTGTTTATAAAGAAGTCTTACTTGCATTGTTGTGTCGTCAATAGCAACTGGTTTCTCTGTAAAATTTTCAGAAACAATTTCTTGATCCATTTCACTAAGAGCAATTTCACATTGGTACACTAGTGTGAAGAACTCAACTGCCAGATCGAGTATTCGATTTCGTTGACTGAGGATCTTCTGTAGATCAGTCCAGGCCCTTGCTAACGAAGCAGCCATCGCTGAATAAACTTCTGCCTGACTTGACGGCTGCTGTGATACCAGATCATCAGCTCGACTGAGAAGTTCCGAAATCTGCCACTGTTTCGACTGGTACAATTTGGAATGGTTAATATTTACAAAGTTTTGGAGTCGTCTATTTTGTGAATTTTAAATTTATTATTTAAAAGCATTATTAATATGTTTTGCTGAAATATAAAGGTGCTAAGTAAATCTAATATTTTAAAATTTTTAAATTTTTAAATCTCTTCTTATACTCGTTGTAAATTAAAAATAAAAATTTTTACTTGTATTAAATTGAATTAAATTTTTTTGATTATTGATAAAAATGGATTAACATAAAACAGAAATTTTTTATCACTTTTAAATACTATATTATACCTACACGAGTGTCGCATCTTGACAATAATAAATATCGTTTGATCTTCAATTTGTTAAATGTTTTTTAATATTGAAATTATAAACATTCTGTTATTGGCCTGTATAACCGGCAGGTGCACTTTCACTATTTTCTAGTTTATTTATAATTATTTTTTAATAAAGAACAATATAAATCTCTTAAATCAAAAGAGACCAAATTAACATTTCTTTATTAATCAGAAGATAATTGTCTGATAAGATCCAGACTATTATTTGTTAATATAATTAAGAGAATTATTTACAGAAATACAGATAAAGAGAGGGGAATTATAGAAAAATTTACTTCTCAAAATTATAATTTACCGAAAGAAAGTATAATCCACCACATTTAAATTCAAATTTCAATTTTGCAATAGATGGGTATAAAAATAGGTGAATTATATAAATTTTCAGCTCTATGTTATTATAGTGAAAATCATAGACAAGTGGATTATAAATAATTAAGAGGAGCCATAGTTTGATTCGGGTCATGTGTTAATGACAAGTTGAATTGTCTTTTATTACTTCATACTTCTTGAAATATATTAGAAATGTATTTTTGTCTCGAGTGAAGTATATTACGAAGAGTGTTACATTTTAAGAATGTGAATGAGTCTAAATATTGCTTGTTGTTAATCTTTGAAAAAGAGTTGTGTGCTTAATACAGCTGATTATATGGAATGAAAGTCTGTGGTACCTAATCATGTCAGTTAATTTAAATTTAAAACCTTTATATATGTATATGAAAAAAATTATCTTTTGGCTTTCTTGTTGAATCATCAAGTCATAACTAATAAAATATGTTGTTTAAGTTATTGATCTGACAAATAGATATTTGCATCTTAATTGTTGGGTTATTTTAAGGTTTTTATAACTTAAACAATATTTTTTATAATTAGGGATAAATAGGGAAACGGCGATCATTTTTAAAGTGAAATTAGAGTTTTAACTATATAGATCATAGATATCGTATATATATATATATAGAACTAGATTGGACATCTAAAATATTTATATTGTTGCATCGCATGTATGGCAAATTCAGAGTTGTGACTGGTTAAACAAAGGTTGTATATCAATGATAAAGTTGCATATATAAGCCATCTTTATATTTAAACATACTTATTAATAGGCCACGTTAAATACTGAAGCATTAAATACTTACTGATATATTAGAATAAGATACAAATTATTATTTAATATTGCATGATATAGAACATATAGATTGGATGTAATTAATAATAAAGAACCTTTAATTTTATTGAACAGAATTTAATTTAAATATGACCTCTCAAATATCCCTGTAGAATATCCCTCATAATTTGCCTCTATCGTTAGAAGCCATACAGGTATTAATTGACAACGATTAAGTTAAGTATTAAGTTGACCACGATTTTGTTGGTATTGCCATCAACTCTCATCGACTCTCATCGACTCTCATCTTTTTAGAAGCAGGTCTTTGAATTTCAATTGTCGACGATGCAAATGTTTTCGTCGATGATGTGTTTGCAACGACTGAACCTGATGAACTCTGTTCCGACAGTCCATAGAGAGCGCGAGAGTTGATTTGGTAATCTTGGTCAGTTACCTCTTCGTACACACTTTGGGAATTGCTTCTATTCCCCTAGTTGTGCTCTACGTTGGACTTCACTATGAGTCTTAAAAATTGTTCCCGCCGTTTTCTTCAAAGAATGGTTCACATAATTGCCTTCAAGACCTGCAGATTGGCATATTACTTTGACCATGCTGTTCAACGTGTTATGGCCAATTGGAGTGGCTTGGAACCATTTGTCATTGTATTTATTCAATGGCTTTAGGTAAAAGAGGTCTGATTTCCTGGTCGTTTCGATGCATATTTCTTGTAGATAGTTCCGAAGCATCGTCTTGGTGTGGAAGGACACGAAAACACCTTAACCACTTTTGGTTTCAAGCCTCTTTGTTTCAAACCACTAGAATAATTTTTTCTAAATTGGTTTGTATAGACCAATACTTCGTCAAATTCTGATTGTTCGAGACGAATATCTCTTCCCTATTTCAAATAGCTAAAAATACAAAATATAATTTAGTACATACTTATGCGATAACATAGATGACCATAGATAAAAGCGGAATAATATATATATGTATGTTATATAATGTATATGCAAAATGTCTTTGCCAAAGATATTTCGAGGAATGCAAATTTAGTAACACAAACATGACCTTCAACAAACATATAGGTCAAAGATGATATGTGGAATGATGAAATATTTTAGAACTATTGACATTACTGACAAAATCGTAGATAACATAAATAACTAATAGATAGGTAAATTAAAGAAACGGTGAAATGTATGGCATTTAAAGAAAGTCGCCGTTTTGAAAATACTTCTTTAAATAATGCTATGGTTTTAGGTTATGGTGGACGAGAGGTGTCCTTAGAAGAATTAAAATAGATAAATTTTTTGTTGTTGAAAAATTTAACCAAATTAAAATTGTTTATAACAAAATATTTATTTGCCATTTACAGTTTTATATTACCCGTTTAAATGTTGTGGATTATTCTTATCCTCGTTAATCTGTAGTTATAATAAGCAAGATAAGACATTAAATGTATTAAAAATATTAAAAATATCAATATTAAAATGCAGTTATATATAAATTATTATTTATATACTTTATAAATGAAATATTATAGAATACATTTTTGTTTCCTCTTTTCAAGTTGTGAGACCTATCAAAAAGAGGACAAAGAAAAGATATTTCTTATATATATTTATATTGTTTAGAATAAATAAAATCATACTTTTATTGGTAAATTTATTATGAAAAAGATCTTTTGAAATTTGTGTTTATTTTTTATTTAAATAAAATTTGAAATCTCAACGATCTGTAAGCAATTTATCAGTGTGTACACAAAATTAATCTATCTACCTCTAATTTTTTGCAGAGAACTTGATGACGATTATGAAGGTCGCTTGCGTTCTCCTTCGATCCTCCAATGTCAAATAAATCAGGATCCATTTCACGTATTTGAACCCGAATCCAACTTCCAGACTGCAGTAGAATACAAATGTTCTTAATATTTTAGATTGAAAATTTATTTACTATTGAATCGTAATATATTTTTATTAGTATATTGTTAACTTAAAAAAAATATATCTCAATTGTTCTTTAAAGTTTTCAATATGAATTATTTTATATAGAATCAATGTAAATGATTTTCACAAATTTTTGATCGATAATATTGATACTTTAGAACATAAACTATAATTTTAACCTCCCAATAAATTAATTTTATTCTCAAAGTTGGTAACAAAATTTAGCGTTATATAAATGCATAAATGAATTGAATATATAGCGTGCAAAATGTTTCATTAAATATATAAACATGAAAAATATATAGACATTATTATATATTTTCAGATTTTGTTATACATATTCATTTCTTTTTACTTTAGTGTAAAGAATATATGAAATTATTTGATTACATTTATTCCGTTAAATGTTAAATAATTAATGATTGTATTTATTTAGAATATATTTATATATTATTTACATTTATGTCAATATTCATAAGTCCATATCACATCTTATGTCATATGAACATTGATGTCGTAATTATCTATATATTTAAAAAATTCCAATACGACAGCAAATATCAAAGTTCAAATCATAACGGACAATAATCAATGCAGTATAAAATTTTAATTAATAAATATATACGTACACCAAAAACCAGCATTGTCTGTTTTTTACAGCCACTTCTTTGAAGTTAATTACACTCATTTTTTGATCTGGATAATAATTATGGTCTCTATAATTATGAAGGATTAATATTTTCTTTCATGTTTAAAATATATATAAATGATATCTCAAAAAATTAAGATATTAATTGATGTTTAGTGAATTTTAAAGATTAAATTGATAGTTGTTTTGACAATCTACAAATTATAGTTTTTAAATATATGTTGTCCGAAATATATAATAGCAATAACTAAAATGTTATAATTTGTTTTATATAATTTTTAAATTCAGAGTATCCATTAAACTAAAATGTTCGTGATAATCAATTAAGCTTACAATGAATAAATATTATTCTATTTTTTTTGAAAAAGAGACAAACTTAGTGGGAAGAAGTTTGTGCTATTTTTTAAAGGCTAAATGTGCAGCAACTTACTAATCATTTTGAAGGATATTTTCATTTATTTAACTTTAAATAATTAATCTCGTAACTAATCAAAATTGAGTAATTCAACGACAGTGGTTACTGAAGAATAGTTTACTGAAATTACCGAAACTCTGACAGTAAATATATTTAAAATTGTTTCCATTTATTTTTTTATTTTTAAATAAATATTCTTATCTCTAAAAAACAGAAAACATAATTGATTTTTCATTTTATAATTTAATATTAAATAAAATATTTATATAATGAGGACGTTACTAATTCCAAATTACGTCACAGTATATAAACAATGTGTAGTAAACAATGTATTTTATTCATTTGAAAGCAGTTCCTATGCAGTTATTTTAAAATACCTAAAATTTATAAAACCACTTATTGTCAATATGACTCGTGACTACCTACAACCATTTGATTCTGATAAGATTATCCGAATATTATCTTGCAGCGCCATAATTAGAGAATACATTAATATCGTTGTTGAAAGACAACTTACTCGAAGTATAGCCAGCTGAATAGACGCTCCCTCTGTATGAACCGTGACAGCACTTATTGTAGTCATTCGCGGATAATTTGTTGAATCGTCCGACGAAGAATTTGCCGACATTATTGAAATAAGAACAATGACCTGCTGATACGAAAAAGTCTTGAGAGCTTACTGTTAAAAAAGAATAGAACTCTCCGAAAATTTGTCTACTGTTTGTTTCTACCACCGAGAAGAAAATTATCTAAGTTGAATTTATTTCAGAACACATCCGTATTTAGCCCATTTTTTTTGGAAAATTCCTTCAAAAACGTCTCAATCAAAAGGGCACTCCTTTAGCAGAGCATTGAAGCAGTGTCCGTAAATAGTAGTAAAGAGAAATGCCACAACCTATAGAAGGGGCGACGGAGGGGAGCTGCGATGGGAAAGGGTCAATTATGTCGCGCTGAATTCAGGAAACATGCAAACCGCTTATAATTCTACAACCCACACCTCTCTTAATTCTGTCTTATCAATCCGCCTTTTTATGCTGCAATGGTGCAGGTGGGTGGGTAAGGTGTATTGATTTTTATAGAGGTGTCAGTCAAATTACGAGGATGGAATTTTTGAATTTTTTATTGCACATAGTGTGCGATGAGAATAATGGTAACGTTATATTCCTTTCTCATCATTTCAAATGTTACGATATAGACGACCCATATGAAATACATATCATTAAAAACGGATTCTAATAAAATATTGCAGTTTATTTTCGTTATTACTACAAAATACTTGAATTTTATAATGAAGATTGGTGGAACTTATGCTATTTTAAAAATCAAATGTTTATTTTTGATTGGTAGGTGTGTGATCGTTTATTTTAAATATTAATGTATATTTTAATTATAGTATTCTTAACATATTTCGTTCCGTATACTTAGCAGATTATTTATACAGGCCACAAACAAAAATAGAATAAAAAATGTCATTGTTTTATTTTCACACTTTTAAAAAGTTCAAATATTTTACAATATAAAAATGTTAGTTGTGCGATCTTTTAATTTTTATAAATTGTTACATATGGATGCAACAGATGTCCGTTTTCTAGAATATCGTATAAATAACCATTATAACAATTTTTTCCTAATAATTTATGGAATTATTTTTTTAGATATTTTTGATCTAAAATACACTAAGTGTATATAATTCAATGTTATTCTGAAAATAAGTAAATCTCATAATTGTTTAAGGTGTCGAATGTCTGCAAAAGTTGTTCAAAATGTCATAAAGTACTTTTTAATCTGTTAATCTGGATGTAAATCCCTCCGTGTCTATAACTTATTTTTCCAATATGTTCCTTCGTGTTGACGACAATTTTATGAATGTTTATCCTGAATATATGTTAATAGGATAAAAATTATTAGATGTATCTTTTCAATTAAAACAAATTTCTTATTTATTCGTATCAAATAGATATTTAAATGTGAAAATTTTTTCCCTTTTAGGAATACATAGTGTAAATGCATTTGACTAAAGTTTCGCTTATTAGTCACTAAACGCTTTTCCCCAGCGTCAATTGCAAAGACATCGATGTGATGTTGTCAAATTTGTTCCGGAGCAAGATGGAAGGTGGCTCAAACAACGTATCACTGACGCGAATAGTGTAGACGGAGATAGGTCCTTCGGCACCCATTAACTCTTATTATATGCCCAGTTCTTTGCAACTAATCTTTTGGACTTAGATGCTCATTGGCCATCCACTGAAATTTAATTATAAATTATCTCATACAAATAAGTAATGACGAAATGTGTTTAATATTATTTTGAAAACGTAAAATGTAAAAAATGGAATGCAAATGATAAATAAAATTGTTTTCACAGTTGTCAGAAAAGTTCAAATCTTATCTTATTTTGTAACTTCCAGAGGTTTTTTTTGATAACCAAAAATTAATTTAAAAAAAATGTCAGATCTGTGGATTAGGAGTGTTTAGTAATTTAGTTATATATGGTTTGATTTTTATAATTAGTATAATATCTTTTTAAAGTAGAATTATTTTATAAAACAAGTGATCATTTGATAAATATTTGATAATATTTGGATAAAAATGTCACTATTTTAATTTCGTTTTAGACTTAGGGAAATGCATATTTCCATATTTCCATATTGACTAATCATCAACTATTTAATTTAAGTCTTTCCTTCTGAGTCTTTATATTGGTTATATAAGTGTCGATACAGTTCTAATTCTGAACTTATTCCTAATATTTAAGTATCTCTTAATTGTGTATTTTAAATTGAGGTTTATATTAATAAAAACTTAATATTATTGCACCTAATATACTTTAATGAAGAAATTAAATAATTATAGTGAATAAGTATAAGTATAAATATTAAATTCTTTAGAACAAATAAAAAGTCTTATCGTACAATGAATGTCTGTAAGTCTGAAATTCAATGAAAGTCTGTATTTAAATGAATTATTTTTTATATACTATTTTAATTTTTTTACACCTCTATATATTTATTTATAATAAAATACTATTTACATAATTTCTTAACTGTTTAGGTCTCCCCTTCACGACATTAAAATTCAATTTCATAATAGTTAACTCTAATAGAACTCCCCATGTAAACTATTTATGTATTGAAATAATTTAAATATTTAGTTGTATTTTGTAACATATCTTAATGCTGTGAGATTTGGCCTGTAAAACGGAGATCGTAGAATATTTATTTGATTGGTTTAAACTAAAATTATCAGAAGTTACATTTGTTTAATAGAATTTTTTTATATGAAAATCAAGTGATAGAAAAATTCAAATGTACTATGTTAGTGTTTGAATTTACCAAATTGAAATTGGAACCTCAAACTAGTAACAGGAATATGAAAATCTTTATTGAAAATAAGAAAAAATATTGTTTGCTTTTCTTTTCGTATTCCTGCCAGCACTTATTTTAAACAAAATTATTTTACATAATTATTTTAAATGAATAAATTTAAATAAAAAAGGCATTAAAAATGTATATTATTTTTGTTATTGATATATATATTGTCACTCTATAATGATGAATATATTATCAGTTAATATCTATCCACCAATTTTTATATTAAATAAAAGTACAAAAAATGAATTGTATTATTACCAATGCTTAATTATTGCATTTTATCACTTTAAAATATTTATTTATGGAAAAAGAAATGTACCAATAACCGGGAAATGGTCGGATAGGTCTGCTGTTGTCATTTCCGTTTTACAGAATTTGGACCATGGCCAGACATAATGAGGCTGCACAGGTGCACTAGCGCAGTACGTAAATTTTTTGTCTGCCTTTAAATGGACGGAATTTAAATTTGAACTTTTTGGAAGTCGATGTCCCTTGCTGAAGAAAATGTAATCCAGCCACTCAGCGCGTTCTCCAGGTTCAACGACATCATTTATTTTTGGATCGGTTGTTGTTAGCAACGACCCTGTAGCTAATGGAGGCATTTCACAATTGAGAATTTTCTCAATGCCAGTTACAATGTGATGGTCCTTGATGTTATCTGTATTGAAGTCACCTGCGAAAAATACGGGCTCATTTTTAGGAATTGAAAGGGTGTTTGAGAATTGAGCCAATTCTTCAGCTTGCTTCCTGCGAATGACAACATTTTTATCCCCTGGCTGCGCCTGCATGTGTGTTCCAAATATGTGATAGTTTGTACCCAATTTATTGATTTTAACATAGGCCACTCCCTTGCGTGAAAATCGATCAAACTCTAGTGTCGTGTAATGGGTGTAGAGATAATTTGAGGATTTTATAATAGGCCATTTCGAGATTACGAAAACTCCCCCATTGAGAAAAGACATTCTACCGGCGGATTTCGTGCTCCCAACAGTTGGAGTACTATGTGCGTAACCGTAGAATGCGAAGAGTTTGCGAAGGGGCATTTCAGGTCTGCATCCACCATTGAATCCTTCCTGAATAATAATTACATCGGTGTCGGGAAACTTTGATACAAGCTCTAGAAAAACCAAGATGAAATAAAATTTAAATAACACAACCAAACACTAGACAAAATGTGTTTAATGTTTAATTCTAGAAATGTTATTTATGGTAAACATTCGAAAAGATGGCTTTCTTAATTTACAGATACTACGAAATGGGAAGTCAGATCACAAAAATGACATTAAAAAGTGTCTTAAAACAATAGTTTCTCCATTATACAAATGTAGCAATGACGTCACTTGAGGATATTCTAAATGCTATATATAAACTAAAATATTAAATTTTTGAAGAAATACAAATTCATTATCGAACAAATCAGATAATTTTTAAATTAATTAACTAACATATTAATAAAAATTAATACGAATCTTGTAATCCATATATGAGCCTTGTATTTTATTTGAATAATATAGTTCATAAATAATTGTCTTAAATTAAAAAAAATAGAAATTTTTCATCTAAAATTTTAGAATTTTTAAAATATTCAATTAAATTGTTATAATAGATATATTTGGTGATAAAAACTCCTTTTCAAAAAGTAATTTCTTGTTCTTACGTTTTGGAATCTGACACGTTCGTTCATATTGCCCGTCGTGAGAAATGAAGAAAGGTCGGTCAAAGATATTATATGTAGCAATTGTAAGACTATTCGCCGGGGTAGGGTTGCCAGTAGAAGATAATTCAGGAACTCGACAAAGTACTTTGCTGCCGGTCCAACATCGCTTGCCATCTCCCGAAGAGTCTGACCGAATGTAATCGAATCCGTATATTGCACAATCTCGTGGCTTACCATCGCAGATCGGGGATGTTCCTGATGGAAGTATGACAAAATATAGCATTACTTCGAATTTATTGAACTAAATAAACACGGACATACCACTGATTAGTTATATTAAGAATATTGCAAGTATGATATTAGTGAAAAAATTAAAATAAATAAATATTTTTAAATATTTTGATAAATACCTAGTTTAAATTTAATGCTCTACAATTTATTAAACTTTTTTTTAGGGAGGTTAATAGATTCTTTCCAATAAAACAATTATAATTTCCAACTTTTTATCTAGGCAGATGTAATTGTAAATTGTACAGATCGAGCCAGAATTCATGGGCACATTTAAAATTATATATTTTTTAAATTCTCTAAATACTAAAAAAGTTTTTTTGATCAATTATAAATGAGTCATTAAAACGTAACATATATCAATCATGAATCGGTCATTTCAAATACTCAAATTTCTGTCCTTCGGCTGCTACACTCTCTTGCTATCGACATCTGACACTTCTACAGACTTTTTCACTAATTTCAGGAATCGCACTCTTGGATGTACTGTCTCAAGCCATTATGAGTCCTGGGCCCAAAACATTATCTTTTAAATAACCCCAGAAGAAGAAGTCGCAAAGGGTTAGGTCGGCTGACCTTGGGGTCCATTCGATAGGACCACGTCTTCCAATCCAGCGGTTGGTGAAGTTCTAATCAAGCGCATTTCGGACAATAACAGCATAATGGGCAGGTGCCCCATCATGCATAAACCAATTCACTCCATTGTTAAAAGGAATGAAATTCTCTTTTAGCAAGTTTAGATAAATTTTAGAATAAACATTTTCATCGAAAAATATGGGACCAACAATTCCTTGTGATGAAATTCCCGCCCAAAGCATTTGACCCGGCGCTTGAAAATCATGATCTAAGGTAAAATGAGGATTTTCCGTAGCCCATATTGCACAATTATGGCGGTTAACATAGTTAATTAATATGATTTTTGATTCATCTGTCCACATTATTTGGTCTTGCATTTGAGGATCATCGTCAAATAAAATTTCAAATAATCGCTAATGCTTATAGAAATCAAAAATGAATTGCTGGAGGGTGAAATGAACTGAAATAGGCCCTGAATTTTAGCCCACAATGTAAAAACAAATTTCTCAATCAGACATTTCTAAAATCCCAAAATTAATCTCAAAAATAATTCTATAATTTTTACGTAAATACAGAACATATAGAATATAAAAGTAAACTCACCAAACCATATCTCAGGAGCTGGTATCGTCGCGTATACCGAAAAGGACAAAAGGAATCCTATAAAAAAACTAAAAATATCATCAGTTTAATGTTTACTTTACAAAGAAAATAATAATAGATAATATAATTGTAATCTTTCAATAGCAAATAAAATGAAATATTCAAATTTATAAACTTAAAAATGTTTTAATTTTATCCAAAGTTCAAGTATACTATGTCATTTTTGTAAAATTTTTATTCTCAAATTTAAAAAAACGCATTTATGAAAATTAACAAAATAACTTACAACAGAATGTAGGACAACATAACTTTTAAAAGTTGTAATTTAATAATTAATGCGAACTGGATACTACATTTATATAATATGCTTAAAATAATAATGCAGCTTTGAGGGTATTTGAGGGTAAAGGCCTTGTGAAGAAGTCATAAGGCTTTTAGTATCCACTCAGATAACTGTATTAAACATATCACATCGTACGATCGAGTAACTATCAAGCTATCTCTATTTTTAACCTGAAGAGTTCATGTTAATATATTAAATTGCCACATGTTAATATATAACAATGTGTTTAATTCGGGTTTGCTCTTTGGTAACTGTATTAATTATGTATTCGGGAAGTTAAGGCTTACAGTAAAAGTATATTTAGTATTTATTATCCCTCTAGTTACTATTTAAAATAATACTTTTTAAATGAATGGAATACAGATTTATCGTTATTGCATAATGAATTTCAAAGGATTATTATGCTTCATTCCAATTAAATGTATATTCTATAAATTAAATTATTTTTTATAAAATAAAATATTAAAATAAAGTTTAGAATTTTGTATTCTGTCGAACACTTGTACTTCTATTTAAATAAATGTTTTTTAATCTTAAAGGTAACTTAACTTAACAAGAAAAGCACTTCTTAATTGATTTTGTCTGTACATGATATAACCATGATTCAAGATGACAATTTTATCTGTTTGAAAATGAATTTATAAAACTAAAATGAAATTTCTAAATTTCTAAGATGGATATGAAAAATAGTTTATGCAGTATTTACAGAAAATTTCCATCTATAATAAAAAATTGGCCGTTTTTTATGCAACTATTATGCAACTATAAGATACACATTTACATAAAATATATGTTAGTTAAAATCCAACTATGTACATTTTTAGGAATACCATTGTACAGGTGGTATTATAAAATTCAAATACAAATGAACATGAAGCCAGATTTATACTGATATCTTAAGTATAAACAATAAAAATAAATAAATTGAATCTTGATACAAGTAACATATACTATAATACATTAAAAATTGATTTAAGCATAGAAAAATATCAACAAATGGACTCATTTGGAGCAACTTTCGATAATTATAAAAATGATTATTTTGCAATATATTGTCGAATACTATACTAAATAAATAAATTATACAGATCTCTATATTATGGTGATAATTATATATATATAATATACTACTTATTACTCATCAAAGTAGCCAGTTTGAACAAATATAACTTTCATATTGATATATTGTGTTTATTATTTTCGCTATATACCTATATAGTTCTAAATCGGTGGGATCGTCAGGAAAACTCTGCATACATTAACCATTTTACACAATTGTTCTATATATTATGGACAAATTATAATTACACAAGGTTTACACGTATAATCTTCAAGCTGATGCAAGCATTTTTTATCCTGTTATATATCCCCATATATTCAGTGTTCCCTTTATTTACCATACATACACACACATACATACTATAAAATGTAAAAAAATATCAATTAGCATTTCCACTGATTCCGATTAGAGTGAAATTCTAACTATTTTGTTTGAGATATAATGCATGTGAAATTCGTTGTATCCACTTTGATTTTGTACTGCAGGATTAAGATACAGAACTTGTGAAAGATAAAACACTGACGCAATTTTGCAACCTTCAAATGCAATAGCAGATAAATTCTGTTTCTCATAAAAGCATTGAATGAAAATTCAGTCCTTTGAAATTTATATTGAACTTACAAAAAGGAAACTGGAATACTTTGGTCATATTAGGAGAAAGCTTGCAAGGGACAACTTGGAGAGAACGCTAGAATCATTAAATCGCAATTAGTGAAATTAAAATTATTAGATTTTATAGAATGATAAGTTATCTAACATTACATCTCTAGTATCAATTTATAATTTATAACTTACAATCAGATTTACTATTAGAATAACTCGGTCGTCCAATAATATGAATGTATTAATGTATTAATAATATTAATGTCTATACGTAGCTTTTACATAGACATAAAACACTAACAATTAGCATTTTTATTAGCAGGTAACATCTACGGTTGTGTTTTAAAGTTCCTGATAATGGCTACATAGGAAAAAGAGGTTACTCTTATGAAGGCATTGACAAAACATACATGGAAAAAGGCCAAAGAAAACTGAATGAGAACCCTGCCCAAGTGAACGCGCACATTAAGAGCTTCCGTTTTTGCTCCAATTTTTACGATGCTCTAAATTTGACTATACAAAAACTCAACTTTGTTTGCATAATTTCTGCAGAGCTCGGTGATCTCCAAGAGAAAAAGTTGAAGAATCGTTCAAGTACCCGAAGATAGATGACACAAACTTCGAAGAGATTTAGGATACAATGATGTCAACTGTTTTTCTGGGATATGACGAAAACGGAGAAATAACTGTTATGATGATTGATTGGGGTAATATTAATTTCGATAAACATCGACTTGAATATTATTTTAGAGGTATTTTATAATACATGATGTTTTGTGTGATGATAAAATGTCGCAAATATCTGGTCTGATTGTTTTTAATGCTTGCTCCAAGATGGAAAACAAACATGTGATGTTTTTGGTTTCTCGAATTGGTGTTGCAAATAACTTTTAGAGGTTGATGATAAACTCTTTCCATATTCGTACAAAGGGAATATTCTTTTATAAGTAACATGGAATCTGCAATGTATTGATGACATTTATCCGAATATTCTCTAGTTCTAAACTGAAGGAATGATTTTACAGTTTCTGGATCCGAACAACTTCTTCCTGTTGAATATGGCGGCACCAATTCTTTCACCTTGGAAGAAATCAAAATGGAATGGATGAAGAAGGTAAAAGCTTACTATGCCAATGGAAATCCGCTCGCTGACATTCACGTTGATGAATCAAAACGTCAAGAAATGGCGACTTCAAGATGTATGACGTCTTAACTGGAGCTGTTGGAACGCAAAACTCAACACGTCTAATATTAAATCACAACAGCTAATAACAACTGTGTATAGCTGATCTGTAATAAAAGTTAAACCTTTAATTAGCTTACTATTTAACAAAATTTTGACAAAATATCACGAATAATTTTTTTTCGTAACAATTGAACTATTTATTTATCAAAAGTTATATTACTATATTGTTTTCTTAAATAATTATGCAATTATCAAAATAAAATTATTGTTTTCCAATTTGATGTATAAAAATAAAAATATAAATATGTTTATGGTTATTAATTAGTATATTATAAGTATATTTATGAATAGCGTTATGCAAAAGATTTTAATTTTCTATTAATCAAGTACCAATAATTATCTTATTTTACACTAATCGTATAAACGTAATTGTTTTTATTATTAAGTCAGTAACTTACCATTGTGACATTAAATTCTTAAAGGAAATATCATGATTCATAAAACTTTACAATTAAGGATATTGAACCCTTTATCTTTTTCGTCTAAGTATGTTGTTTACAGTATGTTTAGATCTAATTTTACAAATAGTTTGATTTGTACGCGTACTATATTCATAGTAGCCGCCAAAGGGGGAAGGGTTGAACGACCCCTTTAGCGCAGAGGCAACGACGCCCTTTATAAAAATTTATACAGTTTTCACAACTAATTTGATTTTTTAAATGGCATAATTTTGCATTGAAACAACCACCCTTCGGAAAGCCCTAGCGGTGCTACTGATATAATTGCATATGAAGAATTCGATTTCAGTAGAATGAACTTGATTAACTGCATGTATTGATACCTCATATACTATTACTCATCTTTCCCAATACTCTAATTGTTTACAATTAATTCGACCGTAACCGGGTTCACTAAAATAAAATTCATAATGGAAAATATTTAATAATTAAAGCACTTAAAATTAAATTTAAAATGGTTTGACCAATGGTTCCCTATTATGAACTTATTTTTACAATTATAAACTTAACTTGATTAAAAATATTTATCGATAGATGTTGGTTACATAATAATTGATTTTCAATACTTTGATGGACCTTGACTTTGGTTAACCTTTTACCGACGGTATGTTAGAATTCAGATTAAAATAATTTTATTATTTTCTGTGAATCAAAATTTTACAGTATAATATGTTATAAAATACAAAAAAGATGTTCATGTTTGTTGAAATGGTAGACATATCTCAATCAAATTCGATTGGAGTTATGTTTATAAATAACTATACAATTTATTATTGTTTTGACTAATATAATATAATCTAAATAATTATTCTTTTGAAATAGCTGAATTATCAAATTTTGTAATTATCAAACGCTATGAACAAATCGAAACGATATTTAGGAGAACAGCTATATCATACAAATGAACATTTTTGACAGTTAAAGATTTAGACTTATAGTTTTTGAAAATTTTACACTTTATATACCTTGGTTTATAAAAAAAATGTTTTAATTTAACATCTTTTAATTAAAAAATCAAATATGTTTGTACAATGATCAGTATTAGAGAACAGTAGAGAATAGTTTACGACGAGTTCCGTTATGTTATATGAATTACTAAACTGTTCTATAGCTTTATTCGGGAAAATAATTTTTCTCAGTATGAAAATCATCTTAGGATAATAAATTGCAACTTTTATTTAGATTTAAATTTGAATTGTTATCTTATTTATTTCATCTAAATTTATTTATTACTTCTCATTCAACTTTCACATCGGGATATGATAAATTTTATGTTCCTATTAGTTGCATAAATAACTAAAGTTTCGGATTTCAATATTATAATAAATTCATCCAGTTCAATTCAAAGGTTTTATTTTTAATTCTGTATACAGTTAAATTTTTGGACCACAAGAAATTCTTTTTTTGTCATCTTTTAATAATCTTAATTATACATGTTTTAAAAATTTCTGTTGTCATTCTAACTCAAGTAATAAATTCGGCTTTAATGTTTTAAAATATTAATCAACCTGAATTATATATTGGGGTATTTTATTAACAATAATGCACAATGATTATATCTATTACTGAATTTTTAGCTGTCACGTTTTAAAAAGTAATGTTGTGTGCTGCTATTTAATAATTCAATATTTTTGTGTTGTATGTAAAAAAGGTCAATTTCTATTTTTCAAAAATACAAATAAGAAGTTAGGAATTATATAGATTTAAATCACATATAGAATGTCTGCTCACCGGATCTGCGTGGCATCAATGAACTTCACCATCAAGATCTCTGGCTATTTTTATGCTATACTGATTTCCGGAACAAAGGATTTCTGAAGCATAGGTTTCTTTAATTTTGCTTTCTAATACCAATCGAGGTGCACTCGAGGTGCACTGTAGGTTCAACTCACCTGAGGTCTGAGAGTGATCTTATTGAGTGATCTTAATTAGAGCATAAGAACAGCCTTAGTCAGCACGTTTGGAGAGAGTACACTTAAAATACTTAATAGTAAATTATTGCATTTGTACAGAATAAAATATTTTAAAATTTTCATTATAAATTTTAATTTTAATTTTAATTAATCTTTATTTTTTATACTTTTATTTAAATCTTAAAAATTCCTAAAATTAATAATAATTCTTTTATTTCTAAAATTAATTTAATTTACAATTTTTTTCAATCATACTTATAAACCAACTTTCCTTTATTGCCTTTAATACATTATTAATTTTTGATCCTAAAAAGTATATGTATAAGAGTGATTATATTATATTTTGGATGAACCAATTAAGTGCATTCGGTGTATTGTTAAACATATAGACAGCGTCTGACTAGAGTTTATTATATTTAAATAATATACGATAAAGTTAATTTTTTGATAATATTCATCTTGCGCCAAAAAGAAATGAAATATGTCAGATTCCTTCAAATGTATTTTGTTAAATAGATATATATATATATTTAATATACAATATATGTATATGTATATATTTTGTATTTAACTAACATATAAATTATGTAAATAAACATTTTGTAAATATAAAAATTACTAAATTTTTACCATAAAATATATAGGAGAATATACAGGGTTGTCCATAAGTCACGCAGCATGGGAAACATATATATACACTATAATAATAAAATTAAAAACGTTTAAAAGTGATAATCAAAATCCAAATAATAAGTGTTCATCACTGAAAATAATTGTGGGTAAATAGAAACTGTTTTGGTGAGCTTTTTGGAAGGAAAAAATATTTGCGGGCCATAATTTTCAAGAAAAAGTAAACGGAGTGACTATCTGAACATGTTGAAAAACTCCTGATGCCTATTTCACTGGCAAAAATAAACAGAATGTAATTTCATCCAGATCGGGCCCCAGCCAATTATGCTATCATTGTTCGTGAGTTTCCAATATCCAATGTGAATGTGACAGAATTACTGTGGATGCCCTGCAAAACGTACAAAGATCTTTTGTAACTCGCATTGAAAAGTGCCTTGAAGCAGATGGTATGCAAATGGAACATTTGCTTTGAAAGTGTGTACATTCACTTCATATTTAGATTTTAATTATTCACTTCTTATTCACTTTTAAACGTTTGAAATAAGAAAATGACTGTTCAACGCACCCTGATTTGGAGATTGAAAGTTAAATTATATAAAAAATCAACCTGAAAATTAACTGAATACAAGTCAAAGCTGCACATCCGCTTTTAATATCAAAGTTTGAAAAAGCTTATAGACGTGTTACCAAAACGTCCAAACAAATAAGTATAGAGGTGTTCACCTACATTAAAAGATGCATCTTTTCAAAGTACAGACTTGATTTTAACACATTCTTGTAAGCGCAATTAAAACAAACTTGTCTAAAATTAAAAATATTGGATCATGTAAAAATGATTCCTGAAAAGCTATCAAAGTACTTAAAGGGGGCAGTGCTTATGAACATTTCTCATGGCATAAAAAAACAGCTTGACATGATCACATCCACAAAGCATATTTGCTGGCACTTATCTTGAGTCACTTATTATAATAAGTCACTTCAAAAATTATGTTTTAACATCTCGTTTTCCAAATGACCACCAAATATCATCAACAAGCTGAAAATAATATTGATTTTGAAAAGCTAATGACTTAAACATCTGAAACAATGTACACTTATCTTGTTAACTTTGTTTGTTAATGTTATTATTGTTATTATTAATGTATTATTATTTTTATAATTTTATAATCGATATACTAATCAGTTCTCCTATAAACTCGTTTTATAAACCTATAAAGGATTAAAATGTAATTATAGCGCACACACACATTTCAGAAAAATGTTTTTTAATTTAAAATATTTAAATTTTAAAATCAGACATACCCATAAGTAATTCTCATATAATAGCCTATTCTTTAATTAAAGACCGGTAGCTTGTCGTTCTTTAGAATTTAAAATTAATAAAAAATCTATTTTTACCGTTTTCAAATATAGATTTTTTAAAGAACGATTGAAATATTTTTGAAAAAACGATTGTAATATTATATTATTATTTTAAAATAAGTATATCTAAAAAGTAGTACGCTGTATTTTTAGTCACGTGACGGTTCTTCGTAAAGATCGTTCTTTAATAAAATAAAAAGGCCCTAAAAATATGTCTACTCTTCCTTCAATCAATGCATTACTTAACATATCAACATATTGCTATAAAATTTATATACATTTTCTTTATAAAATTGATCATTATTAGATTATTTTCTATCATACGACTATTGTTACAAGATAAATTCATTGTGCAGTAATTAGTAACCTTAAGTAGTCAATTTAAGGTAATAAAAATTTTCTTTCTTACACAAATAGTCCAAAATAATCATTTTATATTTCATTTATCGAAAAATATAGTGTCTGTCACACCAAAAAAAGTTGACAAAATATATTTTTGACAATTGTGTACTCAATATTGATAAACAAAAATTATTTTTTTTCAATTAAAAAATAATTTTGATTTAAAATAAATCATGGATATTCAAAATAATGACTTTTATATTTTAGTCCACAAAATATGCAAATATATTTTTGCCATTGATCGTGAACTAATTGTATAGTAGTACCTATATATATGTTTACAAATTATCTGTGATTTAACTATTATATCTAAAATATTTCTAAATATTTTAAATTTAATTAAACTTTTCTGTTTTTCAGAAGATGATTAAAATGATTGATGAGAGAGATGATTGATAAAAGGATATAAGATGATTGAGAAGAGTGAGAAGAAGATTGAGGATTTGAATTATTAGTCTGTATGAAATTAAATATAAATACTATTCATCGGAATACAAAAATTCTTTTTAGGGAAACTACTTTATAAAAACAATATTTTATTAAATGGAGTGGTTTGTTTTAATATTTAGTTATATATATTTTTTACTTAAAATACTAAATAAGATCTAAAATGAAATCAAACAGTATTATTTTATATAAATGTAAAAATGTCATCTAGTACATTTGTAGAAATGTGTAGACACTGAAGGTTTGAAATTGAAGGCTATGTTTTTATGGGTGTACCTCATACAAAAAATAAATTTCTGTTACACCCAAATCAAGCCCGGCTCACTGATTTTCTATCTATTGTTGAGTTTTTCAATATAAAGAATACGACTTAACACGTTCACTTTTTTATCAATAAATAACAACTTAGAATATTTAATAAATCTATAATAAAAGGCATTATAAGATCATATTTTTGTTATATATATATATATTACACATACATTGAACAAGTTGTTGCAATTATTCATGGTCAATAATGTATTTATTGTCCTCATTACTATATACATATTATCAGATTTTTGGTTTGATTTCTGCTTCTTTTTTTTTTAAATATACAATAGCTATTATGTAAAATAAAAATTCATCATTTTCTATTATTCAGATACTGTAAATAAATGGCCCTCGTTTGAGGTACAGAATTATGTAAGTGTATCTTTAAAAATAAAATGAATGAATCCCAATAATGTTGAATCCGTTAGATAGACAATTTATCACTGTTGTTCATTGTTGTTCATTCTAGGTATTATGGCAAAAGGCAGTTAGATCTCAGCTAAATCTCAGCAATACACAATATATATATTATTTGTATTTTCAGAACATCTTGATCTCCGAACTCTAACTATATAGATATGTACCTAAGCAACCAATGACCCCTAACCTTTCAGACATGTGTATAACTTCAATACTTAAATTTCTGCAAAAAATTATCGATTAATGCTTTGCTAAGGCAGCGGTGTCAAAAAACAATTTACCTTAAAATGACACGAAAAGGACATTTCGAAAATTTGAATTTGCCGCCAATTTAAAAGTACATCATTGGTAACAATGACAACTTGGAATATTGAAAGTCATATGAAGATGTACCCACACGCCAAATTTCAGAAAGATCGGCCAAATTAAATAATAATAATAGATAATAATAAAATTTTCATAAAATCTATGTCGTTGTGACTGGTTGTGACTTATGAAACTACCTGTATTATGAAATAAACACCCTACGTCAACCATCCAAAAAACAGACTTAAATGAATAAAGTATATGACTAAATATACTTTTGAAAGGTATCAACATAAAATAGTTGCGAAAAAAAATGGAAAAACTATCTTGACACGCCAATGTTTGTGTTCTCAAATTACGAATGAAATGTGGCCTTTAACAAGCAACGTTAAATTATTATTATTATAAAGTAATAAACTTAATAAATATAACATTAACAAATTTCGACAGTTTGATAATATAATCTTTCGTGATATTATTACCCATAGAGTAAGGATACTTATGTTATTACTTATATATCGAAAATATATATTCTTTTTGTTTTTACTAGTTTTGATAAGAAACAAAAGGAAAGAAATGGCGAAAAAAACTTAAAAAAAAAAGGTATTTATTAAAATAAATTCTATTAATACAATAAATAAAATATAAAAATTTGTCATTCTCCTTTTTAGTACCCAAAGATGGTTCAACATTTTCTGACAAAAGTTCTGTTCCAAATGATTATACAATTCACTGTTAGGCTCATTTAATAAATAAATAAAAAAATAAAAGACCCCCATTACATAATTGAACAAACAAACAAAAAAATAAAATAATAAGTGAATAAATAAAATTAACTTTCCACATTTAAAGCGACGTTTGATAATAAATAAATTTACTGATTTTCTTTTCAGTTTATCTTGTACAATCTAATATTCTGTAATATCCTATTGTGAGTCATCGTATAAGTCTATTTCCAGACTTTTTTCATGCAAATTATCAGCATTTTGATTGGCATTCTTCCGTTGAGAGTCTGCAGATTTAGGAGTCTGCTGTTGCGAATCAAGATTAATTGGCGTTGCATTCATTCCTGTTGAATTAACAGATTTGTAAGTAGAGTCCCTGGGGGAGCTTTTATTTGGTGGTAAATCCGGACTGTGATCTTTTTCTGAGATGTTCCACTTTTCAATAATTTGATCTCTGGATAATGATTCCCTTTTAATAGAATCATGAGATTTTAGAGTTTCACTCTTTTTACTGGAAGCAAGAGATTTTAGAGTTTCACTCTTTTTACTGGAAGCAAGAGATTTTGGAGTTTCACTCTTTTTACTGGAAGCAAGAGATTTTGGAGTTTCACTCTTTTTACTGGAATTAGTAGATTTTGAGGTTTTACCAGAGTTTTTTTTAGAATCTAATTCATCACTATTTTCATATAATTCTTTATACGCTTGAATAAGTTCTTGGATTTCAATTTCGGCACCACTTAGCTCTGCTTCCTCCATCCCCTCGCCAACAAACCAGTGAACGAAGGCCTGTTTGGCAAACAAATGTCTGAACTTTTTTCCAATTCGGCCCCAAACCTGGTCCATAGCAGTGGTGTTTGCCATCAAAGTAACCGCTTTATCAGAGACGGCCAGATGCGACCCTTGTACAGCAACTGGCATTTGATAATTAATTCCAATTTTAAAACCAGTCGGACACCACGACACAAATTTAACATCGTTTCTCTTTTTTATTAAATTTATCGAATTATTTACATCTAGTGGGGTAACATTGCCCTGATAAGTCATGGCACACGCCATGTATTTGCCAACAGAAGTATCAATTGTTAAAGTTTCCGAAGAACCATCAAATAACAGGTTGGTAAGAGCCTTTATGGAAACTGGCATATGGTCAATCTCATTTTGGCAAACGAGGGGAGCATGTCGAATCAGCGGATAGTGTATTCTAGGATACGGTACCAAGTTCGTTTGGATTTGATCCATATCTGCATTAAGTTGTCCGGTAAAACGAATTGAACTAGTGATTGAGCTGATAAGTCGTGCAACCAATCTATTTATATCACAATAAGTAATTGACAATTTGCTTAGATGTTCCGTACATATCTTATAAATCGTTTGATTGTCCATTAAGAAGGCCAAATCAACATGTTCTGTGGAATGGTGTACACTTAACACTTGATTATAAGGTTCAACCGTGGCTGTCGAATAGTCCGGACTTGCAGAGATGATTATTTCCATCTTTGTGGATTTGGAGTATTCCTCACTAAGTCTTTCAAGTATAAGTGATGTCACACCGGAGCCGGTACCCCCACCATAACTGTGTGTTAGCAAAATGCCCTGAAGGTTATTACAATTGTCGACCAGCTTTCTCATTGCTTTCATTGTTTTATCCATCTGTAAACGACCTAACTGATAATAGCCTCTGGCAAAATTGTTTGATGCATCCTCCTTTCCGGAAATGAGAAATTCTGGGTGAAATAGGTTTCTGTATAGTCCGGTTCTTATTTCATCTTAAAAAATATACAAAGATATGTTTAATAAATCAAAGCATTATTTACAATTAATAAAACTTTTGGTACTATTTATGCATTAAGTTCTACATATTATACAAATTGAGATTGCTAATATGCACGTAATAGTTTAAACCTATTATGATGTAGTCTACATTTTACTTACCAACAACTGTGGGTTCAAGATCAATGCAGACGGCTCTAGGCACGTACTGCCCATCTCTGGAAAGAGTAAAAAGTGATTCGTAGCTGGTCCCCATATCATCAGAGTCTTCAAATTGATTTATGATACCACCTGGTTTAATTTTGTATTCCAGACAAAAAAGCTCCCAACTTGCTTGAGCCAATTGAATTCCAGCCTGTCCAACATGAAGGCAAATAATTTCCCGCTAAAGAAATAAAAAAGACAATTGGTCATAAATAATTTTTAAATTAACAAAATAAATAATTTATACTATACTATAATATAATTATAAATTTTATTTAGTTTGTAATTAAGTTTTTTATTAGTGGTTTTATTTTACTTGTATTATAAATTTTGTATTAAAATTTTTATGAAAATAGTGTAAGTAGATGTTATCAATACAAATCATATAACGATTTTTTAAAACTAAAATATATATCATTTCAACTTTTTATAATAATTAATAAAATTAAAATACAAAACTTACCATTTATAGAAAAAGATTTTTTCGCCAAAAATAACGTCCTTGTGGAATGGTAGATGTTTTAAATTAATAAATTTATTAGTATACATTTAAACAAATATTTTTGAATATTTTTGAATAGATTTATTGACAAAATAATAATACTATATTTTTCCTATCTCCATTGTAACATAGAATATCATCTTTAAAATATCTTAGAAAATTACATGTTTAATATTTTCTCATAGACATTATATATTTTCTATAGAAATCATGATTTAAACTTAATGATGACTTTTCTTAGTCCTATTAAAATTTCATATTTCATATGATGTTTGTTTATTATTGAAAATAATCCGGCAATTATACGGCGAAAAACGTCGATAAATATTTATTTTAATCAATTTCTAAAATACGTATAATAATAATCATTAATTGATATGTATACAGATACGTATAACATATCTATATAATTATAAATATTGTTATAAAGTAATAAATTAAAGCAGTAAATTACATAATATTCAAATCAATATTTCCATATCATAATATGGAGTTGTGTTTAGCATAGTGTAATTACTCAATGGTGTTTAGTTCATAGAAATTACATATCTATACTTTGAATTCAATCATTATTAAATATTTTAACGGGCTTTAGATAATTATTTCTTCTTCTTCGATGGCACATTTTCGTTCAGTTTAGAACATGGCGCATCTAACTACAGTCTCTTCACTGCTAGTGTCCACTTAGTCTTTTGCTTTTAGGTCGGGGTGGAGTGGGGCTGCAAGGAAGGGGGTGTGAGTTATGGAGAGCTCCTTTAAGTTAGTTAATTTGTCCCAATCATCACAATAAGGCGAAATCACAAGGGAAGTAATAAAATTATTTTGGAGTGCGAATTGAGATAATGCTGTACTCATCAAACTAAACATATTTAAATAGCTTTCATAATTACCATCCTCAAGATCCATTGATATTGTCATAATTGAGAGTAATGTTTCACAAAATGTTATCGATTTCTCGACTTCCATATTATTTTCGTCTTGAAGACTTATTTTAAAAGCCACAATTATAATATAAGGTCCTCAAATTGATAAGTATATGTTGTATCACACACAATTTTATTAAATACTCAAACTTTAGACATGGTTACTATGAAAAGAATACTATTTTTAGTATCATTTAGGCATATCATTTTATATTTATGTTAAAATTAATCTCATATTACTGAATTAAGTTCCAGTAGTATTTCAAAGAAAATTCCTTTTCTAGATAGCCTATTGAAAAGTTTACTAAAATAGTTTATAATGTACTTAAAATCTTTCTTATTATACTTGAATATTGAAAACAATCACCCAATTTAAAAAAAATCTAAGATGTCAAAAACTGTAATCTGACTTACCATCTAAAACGAAATTTGTACGACGTTTTCTCCCTCGTTATTGAGTATTTCTGATAGGTGATTTCTAAAAATTATAGTACGAAGTAATGTTGACTGACTAGGTGTCTTCAATTTCTGAAATTGTTTCTAATAGTAATATAATAATTTATTGAAAACAAATAGGGAAGCAGTATAGATAATCTAAAACATGTTAAGATTAATGTGATAACTAATATATCACACTAAAGGTGTAGGTACGTTTCATATTTATATCACATTCGATAAACTTTATTTAATTGAATGCAAACATCAAAATATATACCTTAATTACATATGTACACTAAAGATTTAAAGTGTCCAACTATTATTAAATTAATAAACCGTTATATCAATTAGCAATACTAATAAAGAAAGTTGGAATAATACATTTTTATTACATTTTTTGTTAATACGCGGTTGTTAACCAATAATCCAGAGTCTAATATACACTCACTGTGCGATACAACTTTGAAATAGTATTTTGTCTATTTTTAAGAAAATAGAAGCCAATAAAAATAATATATATTCAATACAATTCATAAAAATATTTTTCTGAAAATTATGTGAATTGTACAAAATCACGATTCCGATTTTGTTCTACTATTTATTGATTTTGAACATATGTTACACTCATTTTATACTATAATAATATATTTTAAATAAATTAAAATTAAAAATAGTTTGAAAATAGTCATTCTGCATTGTTTTATGTTGCAATATGTTGGGCACTTTTATACATTTAAACGCAAAATATATACGATTTTTTTTTATATAAACCGCCAAAAAGGAAGCCATTTTGTCTTGATCCAAAAATCAATTTTTTTGTTCTCTATGCTCAAAATGTCTATAAATTTTGTTGGTGCTTTTGTCCACCATGTAACGATTGTTTGTATTTTTGCCCGTAAGTGACCTCACTATTATAATAAAATTCAATTCTATAAAAAATTTATTGCATTTTCAATTAAATTTATTTTAATTTTTGATTATTGATTTTCTGCATTAAAGCTTGTAATAGGCAGAATATTTCAATATTGAAATCAATAATTAGTGTCGAAAAATTGATATTAATAAACAGTGGCTGGCTGAAAAAAAACAAAGTGGTTAATCTATCCCATAAATATTGACTTTGTTTTAATTTTGAAATAAGGTAAGCGAAATAAATGGGTCAATTTCTATGGTCTATCCTTTTTGGGATATTCTATGGTTATTCATATTATATATAAATTGATTGATATAAATATTATATTGATTTTAATATTGAATATATTATTGATCGATTTAAAAATATAAAATGTATATTTTTCGTCAGACAAAATAACTTAGTGACTATATGTAAAACAGTTGTCAGCATTAATTAATTTATTTATATTATTTTTTTGTTTCATTTTTGGTAGTGGATTCAATCATGCGTCAAGGACTTGTAAGTTTATTCTAAATGAGCATTACAATTTCTTTAAAATGTGTGTTTGTATAGATTTTTTGATATTTTCTTTATGAATGATCAAACGAACACGTTTTCACCCAACGTAATATTAATTATTATTATAATAAAATATAATTACGTATATATGTTTTCTCTTTGTTTCATACATTTAAAATTTATATATAACAAGTTTGAATATAGGAAATATTATACGTTTTATTCTGAACAATATTTCAGTAATTTTTGTTTCTAATTTTATAAAGTTTCATTATGTTTGGCATCATAAATATAATATTCATATCAAACGCTGGAAATAATTAGTTCATAAGAAAGGGGTCATATGCAGGAGTTACATATACAGAATACAGCACTGTAATTCATATTTCAATTTCAAATTTAATTAAAGAAAAGTTATTTAAACATTTTGTACCTCTTCAGTTAACAGTGAAAACTGAATTTTAAAACAAAAATAATTATTGATTTTCTGATGAACTTTAAAATTTTACAGAGTTATTAAAAAATGAAACAAGGTTTATGTTACAATGTTTATTAATTAAGCGATACACATGAAAATCTTTTACAATAAAATAAATATATAACACAATCTTCTAATTGTAAATACATTTAATGGGGAAAATAGTCAGTCATACAATAAATATTTCTATTTATTAAATATTATTCTACATAATTTAACACAGAAAATTATAAAAATTAAATATAATAAATTGTTTTCTGACATTTATGAAATTATAAAATGTAATTTAAAAGAGTAACTTGAATGATATTTAAATTTAAAGGTAACTATTTACAGCTAGGTTTATCTAATGTAATTCTTAAGGTTATTCTATTAGTTCAGACAATTATTTAGCTTTGCTATGGTGACAAAGTAAGACACCCTTCACTATTCCTTATAAATTGATTAATTAGTGTCTATCATTGTTAGAGACAAACTAAGAGGCACAATTACAAGTTATAAAGAGATTGGAAATTGTAACATACAACATAGCAATAGCGGATTATGGTTAAGAAGTGTACATAAGTATTAGAAACAATTGAACCATGATAATGAAATAGACAGCAAGCCTTAACAAAAGTCTTTATTGAGTACAGTACGATACACGCTATCAGTCAAAGAAAAACTTGCATCATCTCTCTACATTCTCAAGGTGTAATCGATTATAGCAAAAAGAAAGAATGTTTATTACTCCAATATCTCAAATCCCAATTCTTGGACGACAACCGGAGGTTCCAGTGGAACCCCCAGCTAGAAACTTTAAGCCGACAGACTCGGCGTACATAACACTCTGCAAAGAAGGCGGCTATCCTCAACTATTGGCAATCAAGACAAATCATTTCCCCAAGGATGCCCCGGCAGTACCCTATTCAAGGGCACAGTGGTTCTACTTAGAGGACAATAAAATGGAAGAGGAACCATTAGACACGAAAAAAGGCAGAGATACAACCGTAGCAAATTCCTCTCTTTATCAATCAAAGGTTCCTGATTACATGATGCATGAAAATAAAAGACATCCAATCTCACCGTTCACGGGGCATCGTAGAAAACAGCGACTGTGCAGCTCATCCGATGCTTATCCTCTTGGTATGTCTGTAGATCGCTGGAAGGCTTCCAAGAAATCGAATGAATCTACTGCTGGGAAACCGAAAAGTGGAAATGTGAGAATCTAGAAAATTAAATTTTAATTCTTTACATATTTTCTAAAACAATTATGGAAAGAGAAAATACGTAATTTATATTGAAATTATGTCGGATATTTACACACTTTTTAATAGTATAAATAATATTTTAATAAATTTAATACTTAAGTTGGTTTGAAATATCCAGTTAAATTTTTTATCAAACTTTATATTTAAGGTATATTAAGATGAACAATTTTTTTGACATTTTGAAAATTACAGTAAAAACAAATCACACATAAACCCAATATATGGTCAAAATCTACATATAAACATAGAGATAAATATTCTTGAGAAAAGAGTAATTTTCGTTTTTGTTAATTTGATTATTAAACAAGAATTGAGCATGACCAGTTATTCAAAGTCTGCATTCATAGTTACATATTTCATTTATTTTATAGTAGCAGACTTACATATAAATAATTTACATATACCAAGATTTTTATCAATATTTCCCCTTACGGCTCAATATTGAATAATTATACCTTCAATTTATAAAAAGTAGTCTATACCATAGAGTAATTATACTTAAAGTATTCTTAAAATATTTAAAAAATACTTAAAGTATAATTAAATATAATTACTCTATGGTCTATACCATGTCTATACTTTCTAACTATAAAACACAATACAACTGTATATTGAAGTTGTAAATAACAAAAAAATAATGTTTACTGTTTAAAATGTATCAATCGATAATATCTTAATATCTTAATTGGATAACTATAATTTAATAAATATTAAAATAAATAAAAACAGATGATTTAATAACTTCAAAACTATATATTGAAAGTGTTCGTCCTTACGACGTGGTCACTCAATAAATTATAATAAGTCTACTTCATTTAAATTCAAATACAACTTCAAATACAAAAATATTTCTATACACAAAAATATCAATAAAGATAAATTAGAAGATTTTTACATAGATAATATAAAATGAAGATTTCAGAGATAGAAATCATCAATAAAAATTAATATAACTTTACACCATAGATATTGTTTAATATACAATATCTATGCTTTACACTCAAATAGTATTTCACTTATAAGATATATATTATTTCACATAAATAAATTTAAAAAATGTTTAATCATAAATAAGTATTCAATTCTTCAAATTAATGATGTCCCATCCTTTGTCTCTATTAATTTATTAATCTATTGATTTATACCTCTTGATAAATAATGCTTCATTAAATTTTCTATCGGTAGATTAATTCTTTCAGTACATAAAATTCTTGTTTTAAAAGGAGAGTTAATAAGTGTAAAATTAGGGTGTTCTTTCTTATAGTGTTGGATCATCGCACTATTTTTATCTTCTTAGTATTAATTAATATATTTAATAAATATTATACACTATAATATCTATGATATATTTATGAATGGATTTCAAATTAATACAGTATTGATTATATCCTGTTAATATATAATGAATCATTGTATAATGTTGAATAATTATGAGCAGCAATTATTACTTCATAATTAAACATTTAAAAGCATTTTTTATTGATTGTGAATTCGTAGTTAAATACCTTCACTCTGTGCAATCTATGGATAATGTTATTATATTTATATTATAGATAATATATAATATAAAATTATTGCATGCAAATTATGAAAATCCATTGATTTTGAATAATTTTGAACTTCGTGGTGTTCAGTTGATAGTCCCATATCCCCCCCCCCATCGCAATCCATCGAATCGGTTGGGTCGGTAATTATTGAGTAAATTCCTCACGATAAGTCAGAAGTGGACGTCGAAATAATTAATATCTATGCTATGCAATTATTCAGAATTATTCGAGGAAATTAGTACAACATACAATATATATTCCGACGGCCACTTCTGACTCACCCTCTGTTAATATTATTGTTGTTTATTTCGAATAGAATGGAGTGATTATACTCGCCTATTGCTGGTAGATTCTGACCATTTATATCATCTATAGAGTACAATAATGTATGCAGTTACATTTATTTATACAGCGTAATCCTATTTTAAACATTTAAATCTATAGTTTTATTCTGCTTTCAATATAAACCATAAACTTATAAATCAACTAAATACACAATATCATTGATTTTTATTTATAACTCTGAGATAATTTGGAGAATCTGATTAAAATCTGCTCTCTGGAAATATACCATAGTGAAAAAATTACCTCCAATATAGTATGTCTACGTCTCTAAATGTTAATGAAGTCGGTTGGATATACACATCAATACCCTTGCCTTCTAAAGGGAAAACTATAATTCCTCCAATCTCAAACATCCCAGCAATAGGACTACAGCCCCCTATTCCAGATCCGCCACATCCATGTAACTTAAAATCTACCGACTCAAAATACATTCGTCTGTGTAAGGAAGGTGGCTACCAAAATATTCTGAAGTTCCGACCAAATGTCTTTCCCAAAGATAACCCTGCAATGCCCTATCCAAAGACCGAATGGTTCTACTTGGCAGACACTCAAAATGAAGAGTTGATGGAACGACGCAAAGCTTTTGAACGAGGACAACAGGAGTTTCCCCACGCTTTTAAGCTCCCCGATTACATGATTCATGAGCAGAAACCCAATCCAATTCCCCCTTTTACGGGTATGCGGTGGAAGCAACGAATGCAGAAAGACCATCCAGTGGGAATGTCCGTAGCTAAGTTGAAAGGAATCATGCCTCCAATAGTTGTGAGTGGTTTCTAACACTGAATATGGACACAAAAATGTATCAAATTAAAAAAAAATTATATAGATTATATATTATATAAATTGCATGAAGATTGGTCTACTTTGAAAAAATATTTATTTTTCAAATTGTCCACAAATAACTATATCTCCATCAAATACCGATATTATGAGGTTCTATAGTATAATTTTCATTTAGATGTATAACGCTTTTTGTGATTTTTTTCGCAATGTTTGAAGGTATTTATAGAGGCAGATAGAGGTTCATAATTTATTGTATAAAAGAATAAATTATATACATAAAACAATTTCAATTACACAATTGTTTGTGTGATATGCAGTTTGAACCTTTTCTGCCGGGGAATATAATTTTTAAATTATTAATATTTACAGAGATTTTGTCGATATTCCTATTTCGCTTTTAAAATAAATTATTCTTAAGATACATTGTATTAA
The DNA here is from genome assembly GCA_034780395.1 of Vannuccia rotundouncinata. Lineage (NCBI taxonomy): Eukaryota > Metazoa > Platyhelminthes > Proseriata > Coelogynoporidae > Vannuccia > Vannuccia rotundouncinata. Next base: position 34,463 of record JAUZNC010035546.1, read on the forward strand.
AAATATAAATTTAATATTTGTCCCAAGTGATTCAAAATGAATCTTTAATATATTTTAAAAAAGAAAATGGAGTAGCAATTAGTGTTTTGCAATTAATTATTTCAACATAAACCATTTGAATTAAATCAATATTAAGTCAATATTAAATTTTCTTTTTCATTTTCATTTGTTCTTTTGCTATTATTACTAAGACATGGTTTTAGGGTCATGATAATATTTTTACCCTGGCATCACTTCATCGAATTGCAATTGGTAACAGATCGAATATTTTAAAAAAAATGTTAACTGTTGATTTTATTAATTCTTGATCGGTCCTACTTTTCCTAAAACTCTTCATGTAGTTTATGTATGTATAAATTCAATTAACTAATCGTTTTGTTTTTCTAAATTCTAACACAACATTTATAAATTTAGTATAAAACTTTTAATTTAAACTATTTATCACAAATTTATCTTCGTCTCTTCAGGAATATGTTTCGAAAGAAGAGACACCAATAGGCAAAGTTCTCGCAAATGCCTACGCAGCAGATTATGAGATGATCCGAAAAGAATTTCACAAACAATCAATAATAGACACAACCATTCGATCTAAGGAGCGGGAACAAAGCCGCAAAAATGAGGCCAAGGCCATTGCTAAAGCCAAGACCGACAAGGACAGAAAGCCTAAGAACATTGTTGGCGGTTGGTAAAAGTGATGAATGTATAACAATTGACTGTATAAAAGAAAATAACTAATTTAAAACTATTCTTATTCATATATTTTGTACACTATAATCGTCAATAACAGTTTGTATTAATAAGATTTTGAAACGCACAAAAATAGAAAAATACATATTGTTTAGGATTTTAGGATGACTCTTGGTTATTGAACGCATAATTGTCTCTACCCAAATATACATATATTTATTAAAACTTTGTGATTTTATCTTATTATTAAAATAAAATGTCTTTGGAATAATATGAATAATAGTTTATAATAATAATAGTAATAATAGTATTTTTGTATATTTGTAATTAAACAAATATAAAGATTATAACAATTAATAAAAATACTACTGTCAAAAGTAATAACAATCAAATTATCTGATATAAGTTTTATAATAAGTGTAAGGTGCGAGAGTTTAAATACAGAATGTAGAATATCTGTTAAAATAAAATTATAAATATAAATTAAATTAAATTAAAATTAAATTAATATAAAATATAAATTACAAATATAAAAAGTCATAAATAATAAAAGTGTAATAAACGAAGACAAATTAGATGAAGAAAAACATAAATTAAAATCTAATATATTTCTTTACGGATTTTATCAGTTTATACAAGTTGCTATTTTTTGACGTTAATAAATAAAAAAAAATATTTTAAAAAGTGAGTCATAGCTTAAATTTGTTAAGTAACAGTTAACAAAAATAATTTGTAAAACTTGATGCACACAAAAATATAGCTATAAAGCAGACACAAATATAAAAAGGATAAAATGGACGACGCTAAAATATATAAAGTATTCTTGAATGAAAATCTTCAGAGTAATTCAGAATATATAAATTATACAAAAGTTATATTTTTAATGTTATAGCCCATTAGTTATAATTAAATGTCTTATAATGAGTAAGGACTATTGCATGTTGCTAAGGAAATACACTATACTATCCATAGCAACCGTCATATAATTTTATATTGTATATTGTCAGACCAAACTCGAAAAGTTTACAAAATTCAATAAAAATAGGACATATTTTGAAAATCAAAATTCAAAATCAACTAAAAAGAATGCGTTGTTGCAAAACATATTCATATTTGGAAAACAGCTTTGATTTCAAAATTTAACAAACATTTCCGTGTAAAGAGCGCTTGTCGTTGTTTGGCATTGTTTGTTTTTTCGTAACCTTTTGAAAAACACTACATTTTAAAGATTGATATAATACTCTATTGCATACACCCACATATAGCAAAGAGCTGTCGACTATCCTCCGTAAGTATGTCTACGTCCCTCATGGTTTCCATTGGTTTGATACCTAAATAACACAGACAAAAGCATCAAACATAGCTTCTTTAAAAAATATATTTGAAATTTTACAATTAGGTGTAAATATGTCTAGTTTCTAGTCGTATATAATATACGCCGTTTATGAAAACAACCACTACCAATTAACATCTATATACGGTTGCATTTTAGAGTTATGACTACAGAAGAAGAAGGAACCAATGTGTCTTCATAAGAGAAACTTAATCTTATGAAGGTATCGATAAAACCCTGAACATCAAATGCCCTGCTGATGACAAACTGTTGCTCCAACCGGCGTTGAACTTTCGAGTGTTCGAAATTATCCCAAATTTTGAAAATTCAAAAGTTCAAAGTTGTTTCAATAATTTCTACTTAGTTATGGGGTCTACAAGAAAAATGCTCAATACAGGTTCAAGTAGCCAACAAAAGATGACACAAACATTGAAGAGTTTTGCAATACACAATTTTTGTTCTCGAATGTGACGGAAATGATGGAATTGTTTAATGCGGATATTATTAGCGAGAAACGTCAGCATGGTATATTTAATGAATATATGTCGCAAATTTGCTGTACATTTGTTTTTTATGATTGCTCAGTCTGGTAAAACAAACTTGTTATGTTTTTGACTTTAATATTAAGTGATGTTGTCACAAATTCTCGAATGTTATTTGACAGACGATAACCCAATTCGTGTAAAAATGATTTTCTGCTATACAAGGACATTACAATTGGATCGAATAATATTCCTAAAAATACCTACTCGGATTTTTTTATAAACCCTACACGATGACTCTTCAACCATATGTTTCTAATTCAATTAAAATTATGAAAAATGAATTAATTAACAAAAAGAGTTAAGACATATTTTTTTAAAAAAATTATTTTATTTTAAATACATATTTTGAATCCACTCGATTGTGTTTATGTTGTTTCGATACACTGCTCAGTTTTATATTTTTGTAATCATGAATCTGGTTGATTTGAAAGATCTCTTTATAAACATTTTAAATTCTGACAAATTCTTACCTGGTTACATATATATAATCCGTAGAGTCATTTTTCGACAGCAAGTGACGTAGGTATATAACGATCGATAGTATAATACCAATAACTAAATATTAAGTACATTAGCACTTTAGATTACAATGTGATATGACTATATAGAAATGGATATCTATAGTATGTGATGTGAGTAGTACATAATACTATAGGAATTATCGAGTTATCAGGTCATTCAAGTTATATGTCAGTAATCACGTTAGTATAAATGATATCTTCTATAAAATCTTACGGACACGTATTCTCGGAGTAAGAAAGATTATATAGCTACCAAAATTGTTGTTATATTTTTCAATTTTTTATTGAATTGTTTATATTTAAGGATTCTTTTTGTTTTGTTTAGAAATGAACACCCTTTCTTACATTAACGATCCACTAGTGCTAATAGAAGTAAGTTTACAATTTAATTTAATTGTTTTGTTTATTTTTATATTTGTTTACTATTTATATTTGCTTCCTTTACAGAAAATGCCCTACTATTTTTTAGTGGAAATGACTATTTATGTTAATGTTATTGGGACATTGGTCCACGCACTGTTGCAAGGAAAATCCCGAAAGAAATATCTATCTTTATGGTTAACCGCCTTAGCCACTGGAACTTTCAATGATTTATTCTTTTTACTTTCCAAATTGGCTGACAACTTTTGGCACGCACAAGCTTTTGTTATGGTCCACCCACGACTTCCGCTTATGATGATTGGCTTCTATGCCTTTTTTCTTTATTCAGTTTGTGTGACTGTCGATCGATTCCACGCCCTCCATTGGATGTCACGTGCAGCTCTAGCGGCGTTTATTGGTTCTAGTATTGTTATGCCATATGACGTTTTAGGAACCAGGTTTATCTTTTTTAACTGGCGCGAAAATGATCCTCAATTGAACCATCGTTTGTTTGAAATTCCAATCGGAACTATAATTTTTGAGTTGAGTTTTAATTTTGGATTTTATCTGTTATCAAGATTGATATTTTTATCTTCTAACAGAATTCTGGGAACTTTAATTACATTATCGTGTTGCACACCGTTCTTAATTATGCAATATGTATTATTACAACTGTTTACTTGGGAAGTACAAGGAATACCATCTTACCGAAGTCTAATTCTTCTAGTATGTCTTTTAATTGTGATTCTTTTTTACTTCTGGAATAAATCCCAATCCATCTCGATACGTAGAATTAGATCTCAATTTTTTGGAATAATTACTTCCTGTATATTTCTTCACGGGAGTATTTTTTGTGGAATTATGTTTTTTGGTGATCCCAGAGACCAAATCAGTTTTGGGCTTCATCAGACTTTTGGACCGTGCAATCAAACAGAAATAAATCCATACAACGGTATTAAACGATCCAAATTTATTTGCGAAAATATAACCCAACAAGTTTTTTCGTTCAACTGCTCTGGAACTACAAGTCCAAAAGTGAATGCAACCTGGTATACAATATGCGGAACAGAAAACATTGATTACGTCGAACTGTTTGGTCTACTTATATTCCTCATGACATTTAGTTGTTCGCTGTCGGTCTGGGCTAAAAAACAGAAAGGTCTTGATGATACAAATTCCTTAAAGTCGGATTAACCAACGAAAAAACTTTTTATAATACTAGAATACATTTTAGATTTAATTTATATTGTAAAATTTATTTTGTTTTATATATTTGTAAGAAAATAACATTTAGAGCATAATTTTATCAAAAGTTATTATAATATAATAACTGAGTAAAATTGAGTATATTATACTGAACACTATTACATAAGGTACCTACAATGATTCATTAAAAAAAATTATTTTATCGATTTTATCAAACGATTATTAACTAAACAAGAAGCATGTCCCTATATTAGCAATTACTGCTTGATTTAATTTCGTTGCATGAAAAATCACGTACAAAGTGACGTACAAAGTGACGTACAAAATCACATACAAAGGTCACGTACAAAACTCATCGTATATCTCACAAAAACTGGGAGTGAATCGGCATGTACGGGAGGATCTCATTCTACTTCAGAATCGGGAATTGAATAATTTGGAAGACATTTAACTCATCAGAAGTTTCAAACTCCAAATTTTACCATTTTTTACTAACTTATCTAAAAATCTAACAAAATCTTTGCAAATTTCTACGTACGTTAAATGAGATGTTATATTTGGATTCTACAAGACATTTTAACAACTCATTCAAAATTTATTTCCATCAAAACAAGTTATTAAAAAAGTCTCACACAAACAATCCAAATACTTTTTATAAAAATCGTTTTAACTTATGGGACAGAGTGTATAACATGCCTTATATAGCATATATATAATAAGATTTGAAAATATTTTATTTTTGGATCAATATTAATCGTTACTAACAAAAAATAAAAATGGTACACCATAATTATAGAACGTTACTCAAAACTACTGTATATTATCCAATACTAATTTATATTATATTTCATATGATATAATGTTGAATGTAATTGTATAATTAATTAAATATTAATTAATTTACTTTTATATATAGCTATGATAATTCATTAGAGGAAAACGCTAAGTGATGATTGGTGAACTAATAACTGACGAAATAAAAGTTTTTAAAAAATTTAAAAGATAAAAATGATAATTACGATGGAAACAACCAAATCTTCCTATTTTTTTTCGAGAAAACGAGGATTTCCTAACTGTCTACAAAGTACAAAAGCACTAAAATTGAGTGATATAGGTACAGTATAGGTACAGCTAATGTTCTTTTAGCTATACACTACGATGGTTTAAAAATTGAAACCGGTTTAAAGTTCATAACTATGGAGATCGAAATTGAAAATGAGAATAAGTTCGGCGAAAATGATTTAATCAAAGTGAATTATTTTCCTTAGTATGGGAAGTATCCCAAATACAACTTTTTGAAATAAAAGACAGCTGATATGCTAAAAAAATCAACAATAAATGTTAATTAGAGTTAATAATATTTGTTTTGATTAATATTTCATTGTAATTGTATTTAAAAAGGATAAAACTTTAGAGAATAAACAATGATATTTTTTTATTTTATCACAACAAATAAAAAAAGCGTTTTACTGAAAGAAAGAAAATTTTACTGAAAAATAATAATTGAAATATTTTTAGAATTTATACCAATTTATTTTGGCGGAATTTACACTTTTATTTAGGGTAAATTACCGTGGAGCCGGGGGGCTGCGGGGACTATAGCCCCCAACTTTTCAAGAGATGAAAAACGTCCTCAACATTGAACAGGTCCCTCAAAAATATGTAGATAATCTTAAATGGGCCACTTCTTTGCAGGCATCGGATGCAGTTGCATCTTCTAAACTGCTATTGATTTATTTAGTAGACTGTTTGTCACTCTTTATAGTGTTTGTCGAATATACACACAGTGTATACATAATTTTATTTTTCCGACAAATATAGTTTTATTTTACCGCCATTTTATTACATTCAAATTATTAACTTGATAATTTTGGTTACAAATTATTTTTCATAAACTTCAAGAGGTCCCATTTTATATCACATTTCCAATCAAAAATTGATCCGTGGTGCCTGGTAATTCTTGAAATTTCAATTAATATATTTTAAAACTATCATAATATACAGATACCTAAATAATATAGTATTATAAAATATATTACTTACAGTAGCATCAAGCATCAGTAACAATTAAACATCATAAAACGTGTATACATGCAAATATAAAAACTAAAAATATACCTTTTGATAAAGGTTAAATTTATGGAGAAATATGCAAACTATTATTATTGGTATATATATTTTAAATAGAAACGTGGGTAAGCTATTAATATTGGTACGGATATTTTCAGAAACTCATGTAATGCATTTTTTCATGTATAACCGCTACAAAATATAAAAACTACAATACATACAAAAGTTATTACATTAAACCCTTCAAGTTGGTAAAGTCTGTTAAAATTTTCAGGTAAAGTAATCTCTTTTACCTATTAGATTAAATTCTATTCTAATTACTGCAGTTTTTTGACGTTTAAATTATATACTTTAAATAACAAAATGTGTTCTTATACTTTTTTCTATTACCTACATTTTTAATAAAACCCAATTAATATCAACTTGAAAGGATTATTCTTAATATCAAATTCACTCCGTTTCTTCATCATCCATGTATCCTTACTCCCAAATTTTTGTGAGCTTTTAACCAAATAAAAAAAATAAAAAAAGATTTCAGCTTAGCTTTGTATTTTTCAAAGTACATAATGTATAAAGCGAAATTATTTTAAAAAATTGAAATGAGAGAGTGAAAAATATTTGGTTATAATAAGATACAATAAATAATATAAATATAAATATATTAGTAATATTAATAAAGTATGGTTTAATACTACAAATTATACCTTCTTTTTATTTCCAAGGTGTGCCAACATTTTTGTTTGTTTTATTTCTTTGGTTGGTTAATTTCTCTTCACGTTCGATTTTTGTAACAAATTTCATTTTATTGAGTCGACAGTCACAGTCATCGGACATTTCTTTTTCACCTAAGTTCTTCTCCAATAATTAAAAATCAAAGAACATTTCAATAGTTGACTCAGAAATGATATGCTAAAATTTAAACATTTAATTTGATTTCAAAATTGATTTACTTTTATCACTCAAAGTTATTCAACTGAGCTATTTATTATTAACTCGTGATATATATTTTTTTCTAACGGAAAGTTCATTTTACATAGGTTATGATTTAATGAAATCACAAAAAAAGTTTCATTATATATAGATAAAGTATGTGTTGAAGTCATGTTTGTAAACTTTGAGGAATGAGAAAAATGAGCAAATATACAAATGATTCCTTCTTATTGTAAGTTTAACAGACTATAAACGAAAATTAGCATTATAAAACGCTACAACTGCCTTCGTTGATTTCTTAAGTCCTACTCTTTATAAAATTATCGATTTCAAATGTATATTAAAATAATTAATTTTAATATACATTAATTTTTTTAATTAAGTGCAGCAGCATTTTAAAAATCCGGATCATTTAAAACTTTTTTTTAAATAAATCAATAATTTTTAATAATAAAATACAATATTAAATCTCACAATTTGTCTTGCTAAATATTGTTTCCATTTAGCTACGGACATTACCACTGGGTGGTCTTTCTGCATTCGTTGCTTCCACCGCATACCCGTAAAAGGGGGAATTGGATTTGGTTTCTGCTCGTGAATCATGTAATTTGGGAGTTTTGCTGAGTAGGCCAAATGCTGTTCACTCCCCTTTTCAAAAGATTTTCCTAGTTCTCTTAATTCTTCATTTCGAATGTCTTCCAAATAGAACCATTCCGTTTTTGGATAGGAAACAGGGAGCTTGTCTTTTAAAAACTTGTTCTCTTTCATTGTTAAGAGGTTATGGTGACCACCTTCCTTACACAATATTATATATTCAGAATCAGTAGCTTTCCAATAACTACGTCTTGGTGCATCTGGAATTTCTGGTTGTAGTCCCAAAATTGGTATTTTAGAAATTGGTGGAACCAAAACTTTCTTTTTCGAGCGTAACGGCAGATCCTGATATATCCATCCAATATCATTTTTATACGTACTCATTTTTATTAACTCATATATAATAAATAATCTTTTTATAATAAAGTTTAATTTATTAATTAATGACAATTATATAAATCAATAATTTATATGCATTTCCATAAAAATTATGTTTAAATCTTAACCATTCAATAAATAACAACTATATAATAATATAATTTTTTTAAAATGCTTAAATTAAAATTAGAGACTTTTATTTAAAATAAGGATCGATTTTCAATATTATTAAATGGAGTAAATACCGACTATGTAAAATATACAACAATTTAAAATATTGTTTAGATTTCCAGTCTAATAGTTCTATGAAATATCTATGGAATAATGGAATAAATTTAATCGTACTATAAATATAAAATATCTCAATACATTTAATTCAAAATAGTGTATGTCTTTAATTGCCACATTTTTATTTACACACGTGGATAGGATTATAACTTGATACAGGCAAACATTTATATATTTCTGTTAAATTTTATATAGATTTTAAAAATTACTTTTCTATTTGAATATTGGGGCGAGATTTGCAAAATAAAACTTATAGTAACACCCATCAGCTAGGTTTCATTCATAAAATAGAATTTATAATATGATTATTTTGAAAAAAATAAATCAAAAAATGAATTTCTAACTATTAGACAATTTAATAAAAAAAGCAACTATATTTTCTTTTGATATACTGACAACAAAATACACAATAAATACAACTTCAGAAATAAATACAACATTTACGTATAATGTTTATACATAAAATAAGAGGGTCAACAAATATTGCTATCAAGTGAATGATTTGATTAATTTATTTATAATATGTATATTTATTGTAGAATTTTCAAGATGTACCTATTTCTCAAAAAAAATATACTTACAAATAAAAAAATGTTGTCTAAATATTAAATTCCTTATTCAACATAAAAAACTCCTTTTTGAAATTTATGAAATTATTATTGATTATGGTTCTAGAAATGTTAAGGAATGGCAGCTTTCGTCTCTTTAATTATGTGATGTACCATAACAATATTTAAATATATGTCTGATTATAACTGGATTACCAAAAACATTTCACAAACATAAAATATTTACAAAAATAAGCAAATCAATATATTTATATGTGAAATCATTTAGATGTAATCATATATATATATATAGATTGTATCGTTAGTTACAAGTTTGAAGCAAAATAGCAAATTAAAAGTAGCATAAATATTTTTCTAGTACCTGTATCGAAACAAACTTTTAGAAAATATACTTTGAGAAAAGAAATTAAAGTTAGAAATAATGTCCTATAAATATACTTACATGTGTCGGTTATAAACATAACCTCATGGATGTGAAATGTATTCGTTTTGGGAGGTTAACTGTTTTAGAAATTAATAGAATCTGTGTAAAAATAGATTTGAGAAAATTTATATGTGACAAGAATTTATTATGTAAGATGAACAGATTTGATGTTACCTTTCATAGTAAAGACTCTTATTAAACATAATTATGTTTTAACAATTAAAATTTTAAGAGAAAATAAATGTCTAACTTTGTTTAAAATAGAATGGCGGCAAGCATTCACAAAAATTATATTTATTTGAAAATATTTCTATTCCACAAATCTGTTAATCAAAAATATTGATTTTATAATTGTATAAAAGTTAGATCATAAATTCATATTTTTTTAGAAATTGGATAAGTATCGGGTATATGTATATGAGCTGTTTAAATACATAAACACGCACACTAATGACTCATAATACTTAGCACATCTTTAAAAAACTTAAACTATCTTTGATTAAAAATCATAAATAATTCATAAATATAAATGTAGTCTAAAGTCTCCTTATTTTGGTGAGTTACTGATGTAATTTAGGTTTTGTTTATCCATAGAACTGTATATATCGATATTATATCACAGATGTGTTTCAAGCTCATATAAAAATATCACACATACATTTAATCTATTTGCTATACACAAGGAAGAGATCAAACATTAAAATAAATCGATGGTTGTAGCACTGGGTTCATGGCAAGTCAATAATAATAATCTCAAAATCTATTAGTATGATTAAAAGGATTTCTCCTGTCAATCAAATATATCGGTAGTAATCATAATCAATAAATGTGATTATGGTATTAAATATATCAGTCGAAGTCGAAGGACATTACAGAATTTACAGACACCGTGAACAAGATTGGATCACCAAACATATGATACTCATTAAATGACATTCAGTACATAAATAGGCCATGATGACACACTCAATGTATACGTTCTGTTTGATTAGTTGGGAGGTTAGCTGTATCATTATCCGAATCTGAAAGAGAAGGTTGACAAATAAATATTTCGAATCAGACATTTGGAAGTATGAATAAACTATTACGTAGAATATATTAACGTCAGGTTTATGATATAAGAAAATAAAGCAAACTTGATTAGACTGAAGGCTGGTATTTTTAATATATATTAGAGTAACATTATATTTTTTACAAGAGTTCTGACCCGTACAAATAACGATAAATATTAAATGGTTTAATTATATAATGATTTTAATCCTTTTGTTATTAATGACAAAAACATCAAAATTGAAAAATAAGCTTCGTACTTTTAGAGGAGATTAACCAATCTTGACATAAAACTTGTAATATTCATTAACAAATTGTTTTATAGTTCTTTCTTTAACTATTACCAAAAAAGATTAAAATTAGTTTATAAGTATATTATTAAAAAGTTTATCATTTTAAAAATGTAATTATAATTTTTGTATTCCGAATAGTAACTAGTTTCAAAAAATTAGTATATACAGAGAGGTGTATACCCTATAATACAAAAAAATTAATTGTAACAATAATTTCAACATTACCTAATTCCCAAAAATAATATGTCATGCACAAAAATAGAAATACAAAAATCTACGAGTAAATGCGAATCAATTTGATTACCACAAAAAAATACTAGCTTAATAAGGTTGTTTTGATTAATTCATCAAAATAGAATTAATTACTTTTTGTACGAGACATGGAATTGGTCTCAGTTACAATGAGAGAAAATTTTGCCACCGAAACCGAGGACGCGCTATCATCCTCCGAAACATCCTGACAACTCGAAAAACTTTCGGCTCCGGACGAGCCCTGATGTGTCCGTCGATTGGGCACGAAGAGTTTAACTACCTGCTCCGCGCCGTCTCCCGGTGGCCTGTCGTCTGGAACAATCTCTATGGTAGACCGTCTGGTTTGGATGACGGGAAAATCCAGTTTGGCTGAGTCTTTGGAGAGATGTTGACGGTTGTTGCCCGGAAGACTGACCAAACCCGAGTCCCCGGAACTGAGGGAGCCCGTCTCTCCTCGATCTCCTGAAGAAGTCGTGCTTCCGCGGGATGATTGTTGCCAGTTATCCGACAGGCAATCTTTAATAGAATTTCAGGTTTATATTGTTCGACATGTAAAATTTTATTGAATATTTCTCCGAATTTATACTTTTTAAAAATTTTATTAGATTTTTAAACAATATATTTAAATATTTGTAAAATTCTAAATTGAATACATCCATAAATAATCGATTACATAAGAAAAAAAATTTACATAAAATCATCTTGATCGAAAAATGATATCAACATTTACATATTTATATTAAATAACTGTATTTCGTCTTC
>JAUZNC010035546.1:46824-57620 GCA_034780395.1 Vannuccia rotundouncinata
TTTTTCCATTTTAGCTTAACAGAATATAGACTCAAAACAATCCACATTTAATCACAAGAATCGATTAGTATATATACTAAAAGAGACAATTATATCAACATTTACATATTTATATTAAATAACTGTATTTCGTCTTCTTTTTCCATTTTAGCTTAACAGAATATAGACTCAAAACAATCCACATTTAATCACAAGAATCGATTAGTATATATACAAAAAGAGTCAATAAAAACGAATATATTTAATAATCCAATTGCGTTGTCATGTTATATATGAATAATTAAGTACCAATTGAAAACTGAATGTCCGACAGATTTCCATACTTTTTGCTGCTGAACAGAGTTGTGTTTATAAAATAATTTAAATTAGAAAACATTCTTCTAGAGAACAAGTAATGTTAATTATCTAGCTGTTGAATTAGATTTTAATATTTCCTTGTCAGCCTTTAGATTTTAACGCAGTAACTTCTTTTTAGTATTTATTTATTGTTTTTATCTAAATTATTTTAATTCTATTAATTGTTGAGCTAATTCTTAAAATATATTAATTATTATCCTTCTTATATGTCTTTAAGTATATAAATTTATATAAATACAGAGATACTAAAAATAAATAATCAATTAATAAAGACATAGAAAACTAATTATTATTTGTATTTTCTATTCTAAATATGATATATTTTAGAACCATTAAATAATAATTAGATTTCAAAAATATTTTTTTAATTGAATTATTTACAGAAAGTACATACATAATGAATATTTTCAATAATCTCTGTTAATAAAAGTTGTACAAAGTATTTCATACGACATTTTTTATTAAATTAAATTATTTTCTGTATATAGTGGTTAACGTGCAATCAAGGAAATATTCTATATATTCAGAATGTTTTAATTAAAACTTAATTTGGACGCAATTATGACGTACCAGTCTGTTTTACATTCTTCACACCATGTTCTCTGATTGTTGGTTTTGTATTTTTGCCTTCTTTATCGCAAATTTTCGCGACTTTTTCTGATTCAGTAGCAGTCAAGGGTTTGATGGCGGTTCCTGTTTTTAATACAAGATAATTCCATAACTTGAATAGAACTTAAATAATTGACCGGAAGACGTGTTTTAAATGCGTTTATGTTAAGCTATAAGGAAATAAATATAATAAACATGTGTTTTACTTAAATTTACAATCATTTGATATCGATAAACCAAATAAATATATGTGAGAACAATTTGTAATTAAATACGATCGGAATTAAATATAGAATTTCGTTAAAATAACTTAAAAACAACCAAAATTTTAATTTTTTGACGTTTATTTGTATATTTAATTTATTAATAAAAATACTGAAATGACTTTCAAATGTGTCTATTTGATCGATAATCACCATAAACTTCGGTCATATCAATCATTCTATTGAAAATTAACAATATATTTAAAAGAAGGGTCAATCTTTACAAGTTGACCTTTTTGTCACTTAGTTTATATATTCCAGTCAAACTGACTAATGTTATATGTTATGTTAAAGTTATATGTTATGAAATTCCTCCTCATATCAAGAAATGATTTGATGAGATATAAAGTGAACAATATGAAAAGTGTATGAATGTGTAAAGTAGTTGAAATGTAATATAATTTTAATTATATACTCTCCAGGGAATGAGGTTAAAACAAACAATTATTTGTTTATCTTGAACAGATTAATGATATGACAAATAATTGCTATTTTTAAATAAGTTAAAGGGTCATACATAATTATTTGTATTATTTTACAAAGGAAATAAATAGTGTGCATTTTTTTAATTAAAACAGAATAGTTATAATTTTTTCATAGTATGAAGTGGCATTTTCGTACAATGAGTACATAAATTAAATTGATTTAATGAATAAATTAAATTGATTTATTAAATAAATTAAATATAAAATTTGAAGACAAAATAAGCACAATCATTATAAAATATAATAATAGCTATAAATAAATCTAATTTATAATAAAATTATTAAATCGGGCGTAACAGTAATCGATCAAAAATCATACTCGATCGATAGTTTAAATGATCTGAAATGAATCTTTATAACTTTTTCTAAATTAAATAAATTAAATAAATGCAGTAATTTATTTATATTATTTCAACTGACCTCGAATTGCGTCCAAACTGAATCTTCTTCTGAGAAGATTTTCCGACTTCCCTGCAGTACCAATACGGTTGGCTGTCTTACCCAGTATCGTGGCGGAGGGAATGAGTATTGGAATCAGAGGCGGTTCACATTGATGGGATAAAAGCATCGCCTGGCTCATTGAGAGAACATGGGGCAGACGAACTGTGAGGAAATGTCGACAACGTTTAGCCGTCCAGTCGTTTTCCCACATCTCTTCGGCAATCCGGCGAGTGGTGAGGGCAGAGGAGAGTCTTCGAACCGTCCGTTTGAGGGTTGTTGCGGCGTTCAAATTCTTCCATTTACTTTCAGTGGGAGTTACACTCCCTATATAATGAACGAATTCATATTTTTACTTAACATTTACTTAACATATTTTATTTTAACATTGAAATAACGACTGATTTATTATCTCCGAAAATTTAACTTTTTTGTTGTTTGCATATAAGCACACTTCTAAAACATTTAGATAATCTACCTTGATTATTTTTGTATTCCTTATAATTAAATTTAAAAATATCAATATTACATTGTTTCAAGAAAAAAAAAAAATTGTCAAACCTTCTAAATATGTAAGAATAATTAAGATCGAATATAAATGGGACAAGGTCGTTTCCATAATAATCAGTTTAAAAACAATGAAATTATGGTTTTTAATTCTTAGACAAATTTTTCAATTGACATTTTTTAAAACTTTTAATTCACGGTAATTTCAATTATTTAAATTTTAGGAAATATGTAATTTTTATCTTTAACCAAAACCAGTTGAACAGTCAAAATTCTATGTCCTCAAAAATTATGCTTAGTCCACAGACTGGGGTAATACGAATCATAAAATACGTTTTATTTAAAAATTTGATTTACAATTATTTTTTTTAAATAGTAACTTTTTCTCCCAATAATTTTGTTTTAAATTAATTTTCATTGGCCCAATTGCAATGGACAAATGAAATAATTGTAAAAAAACTAATATTATGTAATTTTTCTCTTACCGGAAGCAGTTGTACTATTAGTTTGTAGGTTGGACGGTGACAGATTCGAGTTACACCGAGCCAGCCGGAGCCGCAGAAGGATGACCGCTCGCTCCAAATCCCCGCTCCAAAGATCGTCATCCCCCCTCAATTCCTCAAAACTTCGGACCCGCTGAGCCATCAGCCGCAACTTCTCCCAGTTGACCAGCCGCTCTGGGGATGGAGACCAGGTAGCCCGGTTCTCGTGGAGAGCTGTGAGATCTTTAGTGACCAGTCCGGCCATGCCTACCACCGGCGTGTTTTCGTGATGAAGGCTTCGAATAAGCCGCATGTTACCAGTCACCTCGAGCAGGTTGCTGAGTCGCTTGAAAGTCTTCAAATTTCTACCGGAGACCTTTTCCCATGTCAATTTCAAGCGTGTCACCTCGGCTAGAAAGAATCATAACAATTGATTTGTGAATAATTTTGTAAAGGAGTAAAGCTTTAATTTTTGAATATCATTTATTTATTTTTGGAGGTTATTAATTTTTATTGATTGATTTTCAAGAACAAACCTGAGTGCAATCCATTGATCAGAGCAAAGAAAACTTCCACATTGTTCAGCTGACGAGACAACTTTGCCAATCGTATGAATCTTTTGATGATTTTCGCCCGACGTGTAACAGATTGCTGCTCGGAGCAGACCTCAAAGGTCACCCAGGAGACCAGTCGATTTATGAAAGCCATGTACTCTGCCAAATTGGGATAAGTTGTTTCGCCACCGCTCACTGGGTCACACACATAACAGAGTAGTTCAGTGGGTGGAATAGTACGCTGGAGAGAAATGATGTGTAAGAATAGTTGAAGAGCCAATTCTTCTACTGGCAGATCGAAGAGGGAGATGCGAGCTTCGGCGAGCATGGCGGACTTGTCGGCATCATCAATGAAAATACTGGATTGACTGCGTGGCTTCAGATAGTAGCGAGCGTTTAGTTTAAGACTGTAATATAGGAATATTTAATTTAATTAATTTTTAAATATTACTTTTTGCATTAATAAAAATATGATTCAATGACTGTCGTCCATAAATGAAGGAAAAAATCAATTCTGACATTTATAGTTAAAAATTGTTAAATTAATTCAATCAAAACCTAAAGAAATTAAATACATAAAGTAAAGAAATTGTTAATCACAATCTGTAATATATTGATATGATTTGTTCACAGACATTTTCAAGTAGTCTCAAGCAATAATTTTATGATACAATTTTTTTGTAATTGAAATGTGTTTATAATTTAATTTATTTATTGTACAAGGGAAATAAGTATGAAATCGATTTTATGAAATGTAAGAAAATTAAACCAGTAAGCACTCTTATAGACTGTTATAGTTATGGAATATAATAAAATATAATAATATTTATTTTATCAGAAACTATATTATTATGCATTGTGTATGGGGAATGATTGAAAAATCTTTATAGAACAGGAGTGTCTAAATATAGTATTGGTACGTAAGTATATATATATACACACACACATGGATCTGTATATATCGATCGGTTTATTATCGGAATATTCAATGGAGACACTAAGACACTATTTTTTACATTGATTGATAACATTCTTTACAAGTTTTCCTTAAATACAAAACTTAAATTGCTCAATTTATAAAAATATAGTATATGAATTGTGCGTTCGCACTAATAATTTTTTAGCAGTTACCTTATTATTATTAACATTCATTATTATATTATAATCGACACGCTGTTGAACACAAATAAAATAATAATGACGATGATGGTCGATGAATTTAATTCACTTGTTACTTCGATCATTGGATCAAATGGTTGTACCTTGTTTTACGAAAATATCCATTTCTCTTACATCAAAATGTAACATTGTTCTTAATTAGAATTTAGAACCAAATACTACATAAACATTAAATAACCGTATTTAGCTTCCTGGGAAACAATTTCCTTCTTACCTTGTGACAAGATCCATGGCATCAGACTTGATGACATGCTGCCGCGTCAAAGGTTCGTCCCCATCCACCACCCAGACTTCACTGATTGCCCAGTCGTCAGGCGTTGTCCCCTCGAGATTTATTCCAAGCTCTGCTATCGCCATGGCAACCACTAATTTTGCAGTTGTTGAGCGAGACACGCATACGTAGGCGACCAGCGGTGGTTGTGGTGACGACGGCGTATTACTGGTATTTGTTCGAAAGAATACCCGAAGCGCCATCTCTTGAATTTGGTTTATTGATCCTCGCATCTACCACAAATTAAATAACAATTTTTTAAAATACGACTTTCAAAATTTTGAATTGACAGGAAATAAAGAAATTAACTTATTCAGAAAATAATTCGATTTAACTTTATAAATGTTAAAAATAATGAAATTAATAGAAACAATATTTTCAAAACATATTACATAAATAAATTAGGTATTATTATATAATTACAAAAAATTAACGATGCACCTCAAAAAAGTTGGCTATAGAAGATATTAATTATTAATATAGAACTAATATCTAGATCTTTAATTATTTAAGCTACTTATAGTCAGGCAGTTAACAGAAAAATCGTGCAATTGATAATAAAAGCATAAAATTTGGTACTCATGCTCTTCATGTCATACTAATCGAATCTGCCCGATTAGCCAATCAAAAATTCAAACAGACGGCTCTCAATTCACGAAAATTCAAAATGGCCGGCATTACTAATAAAATTGCAATTAAATAAAAAACGAAAAATATTTTCCTGACCAATATGCACTTATAAAAAATACATAGCATCATTTTACATATTATGTGTAAGTTTCAGCTCGATCAAGCAAATATTTAATCTAACAGAACCAAAAAACTGTATAAAACACCCAAAAAAATGGCCAAAATGGATAGAATTATAGTTTATGTCAAATAATTCGAAAACGACAAATATTTTCCTAACCAATATGCATTTATAAAATGTAAATAACAATATACATCATTTTACATATTATGTGAAAGTTTCCGCTCGCTCGCTATAAGTTTCAGTTCTAATTAGTATTAGTATTAATGTAATCGGACCTCATGTAATCATGTAATCGATAATCAATAACTGATAATAACTAAAAAATGTATCGATTTTTTGGTTGGGTAAGATGATTGTTAATATAATTATTATAATTGTTAATAACAGTTGTTTTATTAATAGACAAAAAATAATAATTTCAAAGAGAGATTTCTGGGTTTGCGTTATGGTGTTTACTGCTGTGAGAGGCATCTTTCAATTCAGATATAGCCTCGTATCCAGCTATTAGACGACTAACTTCCGGTCCAGCTACCATCCACATGCGAAGTGCTGACGGGTCTTTCATATTGGTAGGGAAAATATTTGTCGTTTTCGAATTATTTGACATAAACTTTAATTTTGACCATTTTGATTATTTTTTGGGTTATTTAGAGAGTTTTTTTGGTTCTGGATTTGGTTTTGCTCGATCGAGCTGAAACTTACACATAACATGATGTTATGTACATTTTATAAGTGCATATTGGTCAGGAAAATATGTGTAATTTTTTATTTATTTGCAATTTTATTAGTAATGGCGGCCATTTTGAAATTTCGTGAACTGAGAGCCGCCATTTTGAATTTTTGATTGGCTAATTGGGGCAGATTCGATTAGTATGGCATGGAGAGCAAATGTACCAAATTTGATGCTTTAATCATCATTTGCACGATTCTAATTAAAAATGGCTTTTACTGCTGGATTATTATTTGCTTGTATTTATGTTATATCAGCTACCAATTCAAAATATAAATATTACGTTTTACCGTTTTTTCACCTCATTTATCTTAATTGATGTTTTCATAGTTCTGTCGTTAACGTTGATATAGATAAATTATTTTTTAGACTTACTAGACAAATTTGAACAAGTTTAATTATTGTTAGTCAACCAAACTAATTATTAATTTAGTCGATATTCGTTTATATTTAAAAAAAATTAAAAACGAGAATATTTTAAATATTATTAGATTGACTAAAACATAATGTTTAACCGTTTCATTATGATATATTGAGTCTAACATAATTTGATTTAAATAAATTTTAATGTTTTAATAATCAACTGAAACACTACGACTAATTTAGTTAAGAATTTGCTCTCACTTGCGCTGACGAACCGCCAAAGAAACTGGTCAGTCCTGTAGTTCCAGGAGACCCGCTGGCACTGTTGGCCCCACTAGGAGAACCCGAGGTCCATGGGAAGAAAGTCGTGAGACTGGACTGGTGAGAGAAAGACCGTCGTCCGGTTGTAGTGACCGGAGGAGGGTCCAGCGTGAAAAGTGTGGGCGGGGAAGAGGGCAGTCGCAATGAGGAGGCGTGTATGGGGGATGTGTGTGCACTGCGACTGCTCCGAAGCGAAAGTTTTTTCTCCTGATCTATCAAGCTGAGAAATAAAGGGATTTTGATTGATTGTCGATGCCGTGAGACTTCAAGACCCTCAACTAACTGTGCAAACTGGAATTTTGTTATCTTTGGTTGGGTGCATTTCTGTGGTTTCCCAAAATTAAGAATATGTAACTTGACAAATTTATCTGATACTAAAATGTTAAGACAAGTAAATAACTTGATTGCATGTCTTTTCTGAAAGTACACTCATTAGGCATTTGAACAGAATAGAATATTCTAAAAATAGGATTAGTTATGTGGATTTCTGAGCATTACGTGGGCATAAAATTGTCTTCTATTTTTGGAGAAAGAGACTAAAGAATATTACAGAATATTACATGTGAAAGGCTGGTTAAGAAGTGTTGCATACAGAGATGTATGAAATGATTCGCGTTCACTTCTAGATTTTATTGTTGTTTGCTATTGCAGAATATATATTTAGTTTGAACATTTTGTAATAAAAACCATTGGGGTATATTTTTAACAATCTCGATGACCATTAATCTTTCTATTTAAATTTTTTTTACACATTGTAAATTCTATTAATTGCAGCATGTTGACGAAATGCATTCCATTATTATACATTTTATAAGATACACTATACTCTACAACAAAATTTAAATCCTTTTGCTTTCGAAATATCAAATATAAAGATTGTGTGAAACTAAGATTATTAATAAACTCTACCTAAAAATTGATGTATAAAAAAATCGATAAATTAAATATTTATATCAATGTCTGGCGCTATCTATATTTTCATAGAAGATAAATAGGAAACAAGTGATTTTATATTATTAGGGTGTCAAATAATTACAGAAAGTAAATTATTAATGTTTCTAGAAATTAATTAATTAACGCAAAAATATAAATAAATATATTAAACTAAATTTTCAGTAGAAATTGCAACTATATAGTAATTATCAATATGGGGATGAATTTTTTTTCATAGATAATTAATTTTGCATCTAGTATCTATGCAAGAAAGATATTAATTAAAGATGGCTACACTATTAATAACAAATAGCAGTAGTCATTCGTTAATTGAAGACAAATGCACGAATTTATAAATCTATAATATAAAAGACATTATAAAGCACATAGTTCAGCATATGATATATTACGCATGCAAAATATAGTTGATACACTCCCTATTAATAGTTTATAGCAATCAAAAAGACTAAAGTGGACTAGCAGGTGGTGTACAAAGGTAGTCTACTAAATTTAATTAAATCACTCTTTACCTTTTTAAAATTGTCACTCATTACATTTATAGTCTGTATCCGAAAACGAGGTAGAAACGTAAGTGTAAAATTTGGATTGTTATAATCAATAAATTATTAAAAGAAAAATGATTAAAAAATGATATTAAAGTTTAACGATATTAAAGTTCAACGATATTAAAGTTAGCGATAATATTATTAGTTTTGGGAATAGTTTTGATATAAAAATACTGATCAAATATTTAAAATAATATAATATATGTGATCATATTTGACTTACCTGTAATAATTAATCAATGTAATCAATAAAGCTTGTGTTATACTAAAAATTAAACAACAACAACAATATTATCAACTCGTTTTTCAGATTAATTTTTGAGGTGAATGCTCACGTGATATTTTTTTAAATCTGCCTATATAATTTATAATTTCTCATTTTTAAATAACACCTCGTTTAAAACAGATTAAAAGGGTTATTTTGGAAATAAATGTATTTCCTTGTTACAAAATTTAAATTATTACAATCAAATTTAAATTTCTAAAAGAATAAGCAACAGAAAGATAATCGTTTTTCAAATTATAGAGTATAAAATTATTCTGTATCCTGTAACAAATGAGAATTGAATTATAATGAATGGAAGCTAATATTTTTCACTTTACACAAGGCACATTGAACAATAGTTGCTTTTTCTGGCGGTCTTTTAAAAGCAAATACATGAATATTAAAAATAGATGAGTGTTAATAAATAATTATTAATCATTTTAAGCTATATTATAAATTTAATTACATTTGCAAAATTATTTAAATAACGATTTTAACTAATTTTCTAAGTACTAACTAAACATTACATGCAAATTATTTTAGAAAAAAGATACCGATATGAGTTTTTATAGTTAATATTTGATTTGTGCAGAAAATTAATAAATGATTTATTCTTAATTCTATATTGCTCAATAAAGTTCAAATAAATGCCACATTATCGATATAACATATTAAAAACGAATTTCAAAATTTTCTAAAAAGGTGTACATTATAATTTTTGCTATAAAAAATCACTTGGACAAAATGTGCAGCCTTAAAATATATTTCAAATTTTAATAATTTGCAAAAAATAAACAAATAAAACTTCGGAACTTTTCATAAACCATATTTGTTTATATCAACTCAATTTATTACAATTTTTGGAAAATTACTTAAATTTGTCTTTTTGTGATAATAGTTTTTATTCTATTTTGATTATTCGGAATTTAAATATTTTCGGTAAAGATTACGTGTTGTCGTATTCTTAAAATATATTTCGACGTTATCTGTAATTACCGATATTTTAATCACAATAAAAGCAAGCATCCTCGACCAATCTGCCACCTCCAATAGCAAGCTGAGCATAACCTCTCGAATACCACTACTCATATAGTATATAGTGTTTAATCTATGAATGTTAATTAGTTATAGGATTTATAAAAAGAGGAAATGTTAGTTGGTGAATCTATGATTCGGTGCAACGAGTGTTAAAAAAAGAAATGAATAGAACACATGATGGGATTTAATCAAAAGTTAAATAATGGAGATATCTTCCACTCACCACGTTTTGTCTGGAAATTTTAATCTAAAAATAGTTTTTTTTTAAAACAAAGAATTCAAAAACAAATTCAAAAATTTGTAAATATTGTATTTACAATAATATTGTTTTGCTTGAAAATAGAAAGATCCACCTGTATATGTCAACTAGGTCGGCGGTGAAAGATTTTAATACAGACAGTTAATAATGAACAAAGATCGGTTATGACCTGTTCGACTTTTTATACGTTACTTGTGTACACAATGCTCAACTTTCTACGTTACTTAGGTATACAATGTTCGACTTTCTACGTTACTTAAGTATACGATGCTCGACTTTCTACGTTACTTATGTACACAATGCTCGACTTTCTACGTTACTTATGTTCACAATTGTCGACTTTCTACCTTACTTAAGTACACAATGCTCGACTTTCTACCTTACTTATGTACACAATGCTCGACTTTCTACGTTACTTATGT
>JAUZNC010035546.1:57720-112486 GCA_034780395.1 Vannuccia rotundouncinata
ACCTTACTTAAGTACACAATGCTCGACTTTCTACCTTACTTATGTACACAATGCTCGACTTTCTACGTTACTTATGTTCACAATTGTCGACTTTCTACGTTACTTATGTTCACAATGCTCGACTTTCTACGTTACTTATGTTCACAATTGTCGACTTTCTACGTTACTTATGTACACAATGCTGGACTTTCTACGTTACTTATGTACACAATGCCCGACTTTTTACGTTACTTATGTACAAAATGTTCGACTTTCTACGTTACTTATGTTCACAGTGCTCGACTTTCTACGTTACTTATGTACACAATGCTCGACTTTCAAAGTTCTTTATGTTCACAATGCTCGACTTTCAACGTTACTTATGTACACAATGCTCGACTTTTAACGTTACTTATGTACACAATGCTCGACTTTCAAAGTTCCTTGTGTTCACAATGCTCGACTTTCTAAATTACTTATGTTCACAATGCTCGACTTTCTACTTTAGTTATATACAAAATGCACGGTTATTACCTGCTCGACTTTCTTCGTAGCATAAATTTACGAAAGACGGAGGGTGAAGTCATGTCTGATATCGATTGTATTCGAAGAGTGCAGTTATGTCCACTCCCACTTCTTGGGCGGTCTGTAGTCAAGAAAGACGGTGAAGGGGGCATCGAGAGGGTCCGTCCATGCGGCAGAGAAAGCATACCGGCTATGGAGGAAGATTGATGCTCCGGTGAAACATCAGGATTGTCTCTCAGGACGACCAATTGAGGCGGAGTTAAGGCGTTTATATCACCATAGAACCCTGCATAATTAAAGAATATAATTTAATGTTTAATTTTTGTTTTAAAAATTGAATGTAGATATTTATCTTGAAAATTAAGTCTTTAGTTAATAAGAATGATAACTTAATTATATAAAATTTTATTTAGAAACATATATAGGTCTCTTATAGTTATTAATACTCTGTAAATAAAACATTCTTCACAATAGTATATTTCAAAAATGGGAAAATCGTGAAGTGTATACAGCATTTCACAAACACTGACCTTGAAGATTGTTTCTGACCTTGACATCCAATTTCAAAGAATTGTTAATTGAATCAAGAATTGTTATTACAGGCTGTGAACTGCACAGCTTGTTATTAACTTCAAGAAATTCGTCTCCAACACGAAAACCAGCTTGTTCTGCATTTCCACCGGATTCAACTGCACCAACATAGATCGCCTGTCCTACGTCATCGAGTGAGGTTGTCAAGCCAACTGGGCTTTCTGACGAATCACGTAACAAGGTTAATTTACGAAGACGGGCATTCTTTGAACACGACTTATACAATAGTTTTAGGGAGTCTGGCAAAACAAAAATATGATAT
This sequence comes from Vannuccia rotundouncinata, assembly GCA_034780395.1. Lineage (NCBI taxonomy): Eukaryota > Metazoa > Platyhelminthes > Proseriata > Coelogynoporidae > Vannuccia > Vannuccia rotundouncinata. The sequence goes on from JAUZNC010035546.1 coordinate 59,078, forward strand.
AGAATAATCCACGGTTCTAAAAAAACTAAATAAGTTATAACAATATAATTTGATAAATTAAATTTAAATTTAAATTTAAATTTTTTATATTTTTAAATTGAACAATTATTGATACAATATTCATAGAAAACCGTTTGTTAGAATAATTAAAATGAATTTTCAATGTCTTTATTCTATATATTATAATTATCTATATACCGTTTTATTTTCTAAAATGTTTCCCAACTAAAATATTCCCTTAACTGTTATAAATAAATTTGTAATTTTATATCTTTGACATGCATATTACTGAATTGTAATTGTGGTATGTTTAGTTATTTCAACATGGCTCTAATTTTAAAAGATATTTTACCTAACGAAATATGAGTCTAAAATCTCTGTTTCTTATAGAAAAAATAAAAATTGTCTTAAAATATTTTTTACAGTATCGAAATGAAGTGATATTAAAGAAAAATTCTATCTATAAATAAATAAAAATAAGAAAATCCTTTTTCCAAATCGTTTTTAGATTGAAGATCTATACACCCTAACATGTGCATGTTAAGGATCATATTAGGCCCTTATTTTAATAAACCTATTTGGATTGATTTAAAATATCTGAAAATGATATTAATCAAGTGCTAACTATATATTAAACCTATAACCTGTATGAATATGTCATGCAAACTGTTAAAAATACTTTATAAAATATAGAAATTACGTTCGAAAACTATTTACATTAAGTGAATTATTCATTGGATTTTGTTAATGACAATTTTTTTATAAATAGAACTATATGAAAACCTTTGCCATTATGCAAGAATATTAAACAATATATATTCGGAGTATAGTTGCTGTAGTAACGACATTGGTTTGCAAATTATAATACGGCTGTTTTTAGGTTCTTTGTGTACGTAGCCATATTAATAATCCTTGACTATGTAATTACATTTTGCATATTATTATCCTGAAAATAAGTATAAAAAAGTAATTATGAATAATTATGCTAAAATTTACAAAACATTTTAGATGAATGTTTTTATAACAAAACTTACACTATAGTAATAAAAAACTAAATGTGCACATAAATACCATAACCATAAATAAATAAAGCTATTCTTAATTATATTTTTTTGTAAAATTGAAAAAATATTAAAAATGATTTTATAAAATCATAATGTAACAATAAGCCGTATTTAACCATTTTTTAATAATAAATAAACCCTACACATTGTAATATTCGTCTTTCAGAAACTTTTATTATTCTAAATTCATTATCTGTTTCAAAAGAATTTTTAATTAAACTGCTTTTAAAATGTTCTATGCACACTAATACTCAATGAAGCTTGCGTTAAGTATTGATTACCATCTTTAAAACATTCTACTTAACTTTTTTTTAACTGACGTATTATTTCTCAAAACATTTTATCCTTTATATTGCAGAAGATTACAACACATTTGCCAATTACAGCAGTCATGTACACACGGAAGATTGGAAAGTAAAAATGTTTTTTTTAGAAATAAACAGGCTTGTGATGTTCAAGACTGGATTTTGGATTGCCACATTAGGTTTCATTTTATTTTTGAAACATTAATGTATAAATATAACGATTCCAATATTTTTCTTAATTAATTAACGTAATATGTGATACGATAAAAATGACATTGATGGACATTTGTATCATTTTAAGTTGTATAGTTCACATAGTGGCAATAATTTATGTGACAATATAACGAAATATCATTGATAAGAGAAATATCTCATTATATTGAGACGATGGAAAACATGTAACATAACTTCACTTAATTGGAATATTTAAATGGATAGTATCCCTGAACTATCTATATAGGACAATTTTTTTAGCAGTAATAGAAAAACAGATAAAATAATTATTCCAATTATATTATTAAAATAGTTCTTTGTCCTGTATATATTATAAATATTCTTGGTAAATAACAATTTTTAGGTTGAAATAATTGAAAGTATACCTACCGAACATGTAATATTATCCTAGACATTATACTTGTTATAAATTAATGTCTATGAATAATAATATTAACATTTAGCACTTATAAAATATCGATACTTTGAAAGGTATATCTTTGAACTAATCTGCATGATTACTTTTCATTCTGTGTTGTTTCATAGCGGATATAATTCTGTCGAGAAAACCTAACAGTTCGGGGGAGGATTCGAATTCCTCAAAGCGCTGGGATACCCAAATTCGGAGTAGTTCGGAGACCCGTTCCCTCAGCTTAGAATCGGTAGTGCTCCTGAACCATATCTCTAGCTGGGTGGTCAACACTCGTGTCGACTGGAGAAAAATGTGGTGCGTTAGGAAGAAGTCCTCCGCGAAGGTGGCATCACAGGTAGAGGGGGGTTTGGAGAGCTGTTCCAAAAGCTTTTCCGGAGTAGCCTGCAGTTCAAATTGTGAAACAAATTGGTAAAAACATTACCCGCTATTGAATATAAAAGCCTATTAAAGAGAAAAGGGGACCTTTTCAATAGATATTGATTTTATGTATTGCATTATATGTTGGAATTTTATTGTGATTTTGAATAAACAAAAATTATTCTTTTAAATAGTTAGCGAAAAACAAAATTTTTATTTATTTAAAAACATGAAAAACAAAAATTTCATGTCACTATAATTATAAAGACAAATTTGCTAACAATAAAAAAAAATTTCACACCTGGATGATGAGATGCTCTTCACGGGCATCTTCGGCCATCCAGCGTATTTCTCGTACCAGAACAGTCATGTTGTCAGCGCCTCCTCTTTCCGTCACAGTTGTCACTTCTTCCTGACGGCGAGCTCGTGTGTAGTCCTCCCCATCGACCACAAGGAGGTGGCATTGGACGGAAGTGGTGACCCAACGTCCACGATACTGCTCACAAGTTGGACAGTTGTTGAAGGGGGTTCAAATATGATTTTCATAAGCGAGCGGATATATGAAGGTCGGCTTCTTTTTTTTATCTAATTTTAGCAGGCTTGCTATATTAATCGATAAAGATTATAAATTTATATTTTAAAACTTTTTAATTCCGAATAAAAATCATTTTATTCATTATCATTTAGTTATAGTTATGTGTCAAAAGTTATTATTAAGTAATTTATAAATTCTAAAATATGATATACTGATATATTGTAAATGATAATAATGTATATTTGAAACATTTGACAGAACGTAAATGAGATATCAAATTTTTACTTTTGGATTTTTTTATTGCTTTCTATTAAATTGAATTATAAACAAATTTAACAGATAGAATATTTTATGAACGTAATTATTAAAAGACAATATATCACCTCAGAATAAATATATTTATGTAACATTTTAATTTACTAAAGTTTTTAATTATATTTAATTCGAAATAATTAATAACTGCACTGAAAAAAATGAGTTTTTTATAATTTTTCTTAAAATAATTTTTAATTGTTGTTTTCCTAATCTAAATCAAAATAGTTTGTAGGTATCTGTTATTATAATAAATTGTAATTTTTTTCGACACCTCTTCATGTTTTTAGGAAACACCTGTAAATGGAAATACGAAAAAATTTCCATATTCTTAAAAGCTGTCAGTTTTGATATACGCTATTACTGCTTGCTATTTTCAATATATATGTATAACAAGATTGTAGTAAGATACATATTATATATATATACATAATATATAACTAACTATTACCTGACTTTTTAAAGAATAGTTGTTTATCACAAAAAACGAAAGGATTATAATAATTGTTTTGATGTTTCATCCAAAATCAGTACATTTACAACAATTATGCTTTGTTGTTTGCTTCCATTGTAAATTGGTTGCACAACAAAATATTACATGATCTAAAATACCTATGAACAAAGACTAGAAAGAATAAGGTTGATTTATTTAAAATACAACAAATATTAAGTTTTAAAGTTGAGAAAAGAAAAATCAGTGAAATTTATTGATTAAAACTATAAGCCGGCTAGTTGGAAAAGTTAAATAATTTAGAAAAGCTAATTAAAATGTGTTATTATCTATTGATGATTAATTAATTTATGTATATTTTTAAATAATTTTAATTGAATGTTAGATGAAGATTAACCTAATTAAATTTTTTTATGAAAAACAAAAGTTTTATTAAATATTATGCGTAATTATTCAACAAATTTGATTGAAATATAAGATATTGTTATACTTTCCATTAAAAATAATATAGCTAATATTCCATCCCAAATGTATTATTTCTGGATTACTATTTCAAGAATTTGTAATTCTAAATAATCCTGAAATGTAGGTTTTCCTTCTTTAAGAAAAGAAGATTACACATTTATAAATTGTAAAAATAATGCAAACGAAATTTTTAGGAATTTTTTAATTAACGTATATTTTTATATTAATTAAGTTTTTCTAAATTAATCTTTTATTTATTTAATACAATTTAAATCAATTAAAAAACGTAATAAATGCTCGGATTAAATAATGTATTAATTATTTTATATTTACTAAAATCACAAACACGAAACAAATAATCTAGCAAAACTTAGTAAAATTGAATGCATAGATACTTTGACGAAACCAAAAATCTGTTAAATAATTTCCGTGACAAAAATTAACATTGAAATGTTTACTATTTAAGCGTAATTTAAAGCAGTCGATTGACTTTTGAATAACATTGAATTTTGTCTTATTCCAAATTTTTACAACTGTTTATCACTCTTTTAAGTCGCAGGATATTTTTGGTTTAAACGAATGATCACATACAAATTGTGTTAAAATAAGAAAAACTATATTTATTTATATATTAAACATTTATACAGAATCGGTTGGCTGTTTCCAGACAATTTAATTTATTTCCCCATCAGCACGCAAGAAGATCATACAAATCCGGTGGTATAGCAGGTTTTACGATCAGCTGCTGAATGTTTCTGCAACGATAATATTCCCATAGTTGTCGTGATTTCATTTAAATGTAATTAAAATGTCAAGCAGATGCGATCATCTGAATCCATAAAAAATAAATATTATTAAATAATCAATCTTGTTTATCACACAACTCTAAGTTTACTTTCTAGGTAAGTGCAGTCAATAAAATATATCTGTTCAAATATATTCAGAGGAAATATATTTTTTTAATTTAACTAATTTTAGCAGTCGTGAAAATCCCTTGACGATTGATTATATATTTGTTATTGTATATATTTACTTCCTTTAATTGCGTAATCGTTTAATTATTTGATACAGTTTTAATTCCCTATATATACATAGAATAATAATAGAAATATTTGCAAAAATGAATATTTAAATATAATTTTTATTTAATCAAAATTAAAACACGGTTTTATAGAAAACATACTTGTTTGTGTTTTGAGTTAACGTTTGACGTCATCAAAACATCTCCTATAGACACAGTTGGTTGTAAATCTCCCTTCTCTCCCTCCAGAGCAATACTTCCTTCCAACAGGACAAGCCATTCAGGAGGGTCTGTTTTTGAGGTCTCATCAAACACCAATGAACCCGGGGAATTATAACTCCGAAGTACGGCCACAGAACAGAGCTTTTTCTGTGTCGTGTAGTTAAGATAGCAGAACGCCTGAAATTTAGATGGGATAATAAATATAGAAAAAAATTGATTTGATGGATTAAGGGACACATGTGGACACATAATTTGATTTGATAGAATTTACATAGAAATATGATTTCATTGGGTGATATAAATGGACCCAAGATTTGATGGGATGATAAATATCGAAATAAATTCTATAATCCATCTTAATGGTATAGTGGAAGCCAATTTCATTTAAACAGTTGTATTTTTAAAATATCTAAATCGGCATAAAACTTCGGAAATATTTCTCCAAATTATAAATAAAAAATTAATTGAAATAAAATAAAATAAAAAATAACAACTATATTTGTTAATGTGCGTTTTTTAAAGAAATTTTTATGAACTAGAATAATTTATTTGTCTGGAAAATTATATAAATTATGGCTTTATTACACAATAGATTAAATAGATAACTTATACAATATATTATAGTTTAACATGTTATCAAAACATTAAATGTTGTGTTATCCTTATATTTAAATGACGTCATTCTTGCGTACCCAACAGAAACCTCTAACAATAAATAATTAAGATGACACCAGCATTATGTTTTTGAAATGACATCGTCAGAACATTCCATTATATCAATTTGCTGTGTCATGTTATTCACAGATTTCATAAAAATTTTGAAAATGGATTCCTTTTTATTATACAAACAAAATTATTCTAATTTAGTTTGGTTAAATGTATCCTATCTACATAAGATTTATTGCATTTTATTGTTTATAAATTGATGTACATGGATGAAGATATTTTTCTTAAAATAGCTCAGAATACAATACAAATATTAATTCTAAACTTTACATTCAAATGTATTTAATTAAGTAAGTTAAGAAATCGTCACGAAAGAGTTGTGGTTATTTCTGTATTGTGATTTCAATGATATGAAATAAGAAATATGAATTATAGCTTTGAAATATTTGTACCATGCAATATTTTTAAACTAATCTAATATTATCTAAATCTATAAGTTTGATAATATCCTAAATTTGACATCAAATTAAATTTATGGAATGTATCACAAAATGCCTGTTCTCTCTAAATATTATTATATAGCAGCAGTCAGTGTTCACTTATAATGTTGATCTAATCGGCCAATTAAAGAAGTTTTAATCATTCGTCAAATGTCAAGATAATTTGGAAAAACTTATTAAAAATTAGATTAAAACAGATGTACGTCAAACCCAGACAGAATCGAAAAGTGCAAGGTCAAAGTATAAAATGTATTATTTAATAATTTGTCATAATTTTTAGCAGGCAACTAAATAAAAAAATTATAAATGCACTATTAGTATTTTTTGTTTTCAATAGTCAATTTCCAAATTAAAATATAAATGATCTCACGACAATTTCTGTTGATTACATATTTGCAAGATCAGACGAATCTTATATATAGTAACATTAATTATATCCTTTAATTTAAACATTGTATATACAATGTGGTAATTGGTAAAATATTTTAATGTAAATGCTTCTTAAAATACGCCTACGCTAGGTAGCTCATGTTTTATTTCCTTAAAAATCTCATTATTCGACAAGTTATGCATAAAACAGATGTCACAAAGACAAAAAATATGAAAATTACAAACGCACATTATCAGCTTATTTCTGGTTAATTAGAAAATTGTCAGAATTTCATATTTTTTCATTTCAATATTAATGAGTGACTTTAAAAATTCAATTTCTAATAATTTTGAAAAAGTAAGTATTATTATTGAATGTATTATTGCTAATAACTGTCAAGTAAAATATTTCGTAGTGGGTGAGAGTTCTACATCTACACAAAAGTAAAATAAATTAATTAGCGAAAGATCGTGCTATAGAGGAATATATTATATTCTGTAAAAAATAACCTTTTGTAAAACGTAACATTAAGACTGTTTTTCTACAATATTATTATACAGTGATAAATCTTATATAGCTTAACACATATTCAAGGCAATTAATTATATCCCGACGAATCTTTTTTAGTTTAAATTTCGGAAATATCTCATTTATAATAATAGCATTAAAACGTTGTTCTGCTGTTTGAATTAAAGTCTCATAGCTCACAATCAGTCACTTGGTATAATTAAACACCTATATGGAGCGAAAAGGAAGTCATATTCTTATTAATCAAGTGATTTATTGCATCTAAAACGCCCAAGTCCTTCAATATCGAGTTAGATTAAGCATTATTGACACGCAGACACCTGATAATGCAACTTTATCCAGTAATAATCTTGTTAGCTAGCTAGGCCTAATATCAAAAAAGTTTTATTATTTGTATTCTGTATCAGCAAAGACGGTTAATATATCAAAATAGCATCCCTGTCAACAAAATATTTATAACAACAACAACAAAAGAGCAGCTGTTACTTTTACATCACATATGAAGGATATATAATATTTACTAATTATAATGTTAACGATGACTAAAAATACTATCTCTCATTCCGCATTTTCAAAGGATAAAATCTATCTTAAGAAAATAATTTAATTGTAGTGATATATTTCGAAAAACAAATTTCAACAACCAATCTTTAATATATCACGTGAGATATATTTAGTTCACACGTAGGTATACATTTTTTATGGCTGTTGCAAAAGAAAAGGAGGCTAATGAATTTCCGTTGAGTTGGACAAATTAACGACAAAATAATGGAAAGTATGTATAAGAAGTTACTTTTAAATTCTGTACAAATTCGAGCAGTGTTTCTATTTCATCCTCACGTCTCTGTTCGGGAGATTTCGAAAGAATTTCTTTCACAGCATCGTGGCATAATAGCTGAAGAAAAAAGATTAGACAAAGCTTATGATCTCTGATAAATAAGATGACGTTAAAAAGGCTAGACTCATCATATTTTTGTTCGCTTAGACCTCTTATGTTGGAACAAAAATTTTTTCTTCGCTGCTATAAATATTTGATTATAATAAGTTATAATTATGAGATCGTTGGCTGTATATAATATTCTTAAATCAATGAAATTAATATCTGCGTTCTTTGAATCAAATTTCTTATAAAAAACATATTCTATATTTAATTTAACTTGTATTAACTTTGCAAAATATAAACAAAAATGAAAATACTGACAATAATTGTTGTTGCTATAAGAAATATTTATACTAATAGTTGCTTTAAGAAACAAACGTTGATACCTGATTTAATTAAATAATCAATATAATCAAGTCAAATAGAAAATGTAGTGACAATTAATTCTTCCAAATAGCTCACATTAGCTTCTTCATCGGAGTCTGGATGTTCGGCCATTGGCTCTCCTTCTCCATTGTTGAAACGGATTTCTATTTGCGATACTGTGCCACTGTCAGTCAGTGTCGCGTGAGGCAAAAGCATCGCAGTTCTATAATGAAGATGGACAATCGGTGTTAATTTGTCATAAATAGATTTCAAATGATGTTACAAAATGTTGAATATGAAGATAAAATATTGTAGAAATTGCTTAGTGATTACATTTCTTATCAGATAGCCTCTGAATAAATAAGTATCATTAAATGGAAAGTTCTTTTAAATCTAATTTGCATAACAAATTATGCCAATATAGTACTCCTCCCACCTGTAAATTAATAAAATAATATTAACAATAATTTTTACAATTAAATGCTGGGTAGATGCATTTATTTTGTGTGCTCTTTAATTTGGATATAAATAATTTGGTTGGTTAGTCTGATCTAATAAATTTCATTTTCAATTAAACTGCTCTTTTTATAACTCAAATTTATATTAATGAAAATAACAAATACTAAAATATATTTCACACACTTAGAATAAGTAGATTTGTTTAATTAAAATTAATTTATACACACATAATCAGTTTAAATATATTTTAAATCTAACAGAAAAATTTGCTTTTAAACTATCTAAATAATATATAAAATGAAGGAATTAATATTAATTCTAGGCAAGTAAAAGTTTTACGATATCCCTAATTAGGAATAAATCCCAGGAGATTGTTTATTTCATATCTGATAACAGTCCCTAGCTAACAAGATATTTTTGTAATTAATTGCCACTAATCCCAATGAAATATGCAGACAAAGTTAAGAAAATATAACGGAAACATCAACTGAAAATTCTCTTCATAAACGTACATGTCGCCCACAAATTGACGAATGGATGTTTTAAACATGAGTATAATAAAATTCCTGAACATTTTCAGTTAATTTCATAATTATAGTAGATTAAATATTTACAATCAGTTTAAATCATATAATTTGTAAGGTTTTAGTTGACTCAAAAAGTGATGCAAAAGGTTTTGATAATTGTCAGAAAATGATATTTTATGATATGAAAATAAATAATATGAATAAATATTTTTTAATTATCATTTTTCCCCAGTAAAGAAATATTAACACACCTAATGTTAAAAGTGTGTTTGATTATCGATCAAACTAAAAATAAACTTATATATTTATAAAACTTTTGGTAGAAAAAAACAATCTATAACGAACGGCTCAGTGATATTTTTCATATCAAAACAGCACTGAATGTCGGGATAGGATCATCAAGAAATCCGTAGATCCTTATTTATTAGATGTTAGATGTTATTTGATCGGAAGAGTTCGCAGATGAAAAAATAAAACAATCTATATTATTCTTTATTCCATTTAAGAAGCAGTTTTACAAACAGAAATTGATCAATATACGTATAATAAGCTTTAATAAATCGGATTCTCCATATAATATTATAAATTAATTATGCTATTATGTTAATATACAAATAGTTTATTTAAGTTATAAATATAAACTAGGTATAAATAAAGTTAAGTTCCTAATATTCATTCCATCTTGTTGTGTTATTGAATTCTATAATTAAGAATTAATCATCTATGTTAAAATTGTCATAAAAAATACTTTTTAAACTTTTATATATAGTCAAGGCAAATAACAATGCATAATTACAACTAAGAATTTATAATTCATTCAAAAAAATTATATTGATGAATTATTCCTTCAGTTGAAAATATGAAGACAGTTACAATCGAAAGGCATTGAAATTTCCGAAATTCAAAGACATAGGATAAAAAAGAACGAAATTTTTGATAATATATATAACTTTTCTGCGACTGCATTTATGATTCACAAACCAACAGCTGTTATAGCCAAGAAACATAGCTAGCTACCTTCTTTACTACATATTTGAAAATGTTATCATTGGAGATTCAGATTTCATTTTCCTATATAATGACGGGTCTTCTTATAGTTGGGTTGGCTATCTAAAATAATTTGCAAGCCAAATATAGCAATAGTAAAATAATAGCAGCGTTTTCTTCATTTCGTAATATGACGACAAATTAAAAGTGGAAAATTCAGTCATAAGGCTTTGAAATAATTTTGCTCAATAGTCCACTTTTTAAATTAATTTGTTGAAACGTTGTTTTCAAATATTTTCAGATAGTAAAATGAAAAATGAATTTAATTTCGTTTTTAAAAGTTTTATAATTTGAAATCTTATTTATTCTTAAAAGTACAAATATTTATCTAGCATCAATTTTATAGAAATGGAACCTCATCTGTACTAATAATTTATGAATTAATTGCCGCTAATATAACAAAACAACTTTGCCAAAGTTCAATGAGCCTACATCTCCCAAACGATCTAGTTTTGCCTACAGGTGAACAACATATTAAGAGATTCAAAATTCTGATAGTCCTAATGCAACACAAACTGGAAACATGTACCTTTATTGAGTTTGACGATATTGTTTACTTCGGCAGGTATAAACAGTTATTTTTCTATGTCAACGTTTCATCTTTATATTTTATCTACTGTTGTATCATGTTTCTGAATAGCTAATACCGAATTTCTCGACTGACAGAAAAATTTGAGGAGAAAATTAAAGTGTTTCCTTTTGATTTTTGACTTCGATTGGCATGGCATTCTCAGCCGGAAGCTCAACTAAAATAAAAAAAACAGAAAATATTTTTAAAATTAAATTTGAATAACAATTAGAAATCCACGATAAAAATAGAAATCAATTAAAAATTGTTCGCAGATTTAACCTTAATTGTATTAAGGATTAAAAAAAGATTTCGTTATTATGAAACATTCCTACAAATAATGGTTTTCTCTCAAATATTATTTTCATGGAAATAACATATATTGACTAATTGTATATGCATTGATAAAAGATATTTTTTTTGTATCTTATATGTTTTTCTATTTTTATTATTAGTTGTATGTATATATATTCATATTTCACCTAAAAAATTTCAAACGTATTAAAATAATAAAAATATTGCTGTAATGTATAAATGAATCTATTATATTTGTTAATCGTGTTCCACGTTTCATTGTACTTCTATTTTCTGGTAAATGGGTCGAATAAGTTTTTAACGCAATTTCTTCAATATAGCTGCAACTTACACTTTCCTTATTTGCATTTTGATTCTACCGAGCGAAGGCGTAAAACCAGACATCAGTTCCACAAAGCTCCCCAAATCCGGGTCGAAATTAGTTTAGAATGAAATATGTTATCCTTTCTGCCACAGCCACCCTCCTCCCCGTCCCACTTTCTTGATCTTGATCTAGATCGGTTTGTCAATCAGAAAAAGATTTTGCAGCACAACCCCAAGACATGATTGTCGATCGAGCTGGGAGTGTGATCGTTTCTGACTGCTTATTGACTTGATGCTCAGCTGGATGGATTCAAACTTTTTCCTCTCTACGTCACTGGAATATAGGGCTGGTTGAGTTTGTATATATTATCTCAACTTTCCAATTTAATATAACAGTCTTAGGAGAATATCTGAGCTATCTAGTCCGCTATAAGTACGCATTACTTGTTGCCGTATTATTATTAGGAGGAGCAAAGAAAACAACAGTGCCCACAACAATTGACAAACATCGCATCCATTCCGTTGATTCTCAAATCTTCTTCAACGCTTGAATGTTATTGATTTTTAGCTGAACATCTTATTAGTTTAGATGTTTAGCTGTGTTGCAATTGAGTATATCTGTAATCTGATGTACCTACTCCACTCCATATAAACAGATGACCGAGACATACATATTTAATCAAAGCAAAAATGTTGACGTTCATAATTTACACAGCGGTCGTCAGTCAGCTGGTTGTTAAATTAGGTTAGTCTAATTTGATTTGTAATTCTTCTGATTGAATTACTTAGATGGGGTGACTCGATGCTATTTTGATTAGAAAATGTAATTTTAAATAAATTATTCAATGATTCGTGTTTGTAAAAGTTTTGCGATACTTTACTGTATATTGCAAAATATGTTTATTTATTACCAGAAAATATTTTATTATATTTGCGATGAATTTACCCATAAAATTAATTACTACACAATTCAAAATATTAAAAATGCAATATTTGATCTTTCTATTTAAACAACATTTAGTAATAGAGTTTGTTATATTGTTTATGGACTAACGCAGTTAGTTCTTGTTTGTACAGGAAAAGAAATTCAATATTTCTGGAATATCTTATATGTATTAATTCCTGTGAATATTAATCACCCTGGATGTTTTTCGTAGCAGACAATTAACGTCGATAAATCTTTTTTCGTGTCGTTCAAGATATTTTTTTAAATAGAAGCACAAATAAAATATTGTTAAAATTATTGAAAATAACAAATAAACCTAAACTAATTAACACTTATCAAATAATGAGTGTATTTTTTACATCAACTTCGTTTAACATCAATTACTGCATACTGTAATTATCTGAATTGTCATAAATTTGTTCGTTAGGGCGTGGGATAAGGATGTGCATACAAATAGCATATTATTTAAGAGACCAATTAACTACTAATTAAATCTTCAACAAATAAATACGAAGCAAATCACTTGAAGATGAAACATTGTCTAAATCCCAATACAGAAGTGATATTTTTTTGAATTGCAATGATTAAAAATAAACGTAACAAACAGAATTTACATTAAAATATGGTTACAATTAATGAAGGGTAAAGTTTTCAATAGTTATTCATTTATGTATAGACCTATAATATAAATTCTCTTTAGACTATATATCACATTTTATTTATTTATTGAAATTAACAATAATATAAAGAAGATGTTTATTTTACAATCGATATACTATTAAAGTTTAAAATATTAATAATTTTATTCATAATAAATTTGTGTATATGATTATTAGTATTATAAAACATATAAATTAAATAATAATTTGAAAATCTCTTTACAGTTCTATAATTTTCAAATTTATTTTAGATACTAGACAAACATTTCAATCCTTCAGACTATTAAAAGGGCTAAATTGTTGAACATTTTAAGAAGAGTATGTACATGCATATAATGTATCTAAAAAAAATGAAAATAGTCAATCTTTTTTAAAAAGATTAATTCAGATATCCATTTTATAATAGCGATCTTTCAGTTATTGACAAAATAGAGATAAATTTATTTGAAGAGGATTTTTCTTTGACATGAGTTTCAAAGTATCATAAAAAAGTTTTTATGTACAAATACAAAAGAAGGATTACTGAAAATATGCAGAATTTTAATTACCAAGACTTTAAGAGCAAAATATTTAACATTTTTTAATATGAACATTTTAATTTTTTTACTTTTTATTCTGAGATGAAACATGTTTTCAAATTACAAACACAAAAGGAAAGTAAGCATCCCCAAAGAATTGTACTTAAAAATTTGCTCTTTACATGACTTAGACATATGATAATACGATTATTAATAAGTTTAATTTCTTGCAAAACTATATTTCTAATATTTTGCAAGGTCTTGGCTGATAACATCTATATTTTATTTGTTAAAAATATGTTTAAAATATCCTTATTGTGAGTCTATCATTAATCAATTTTAGTGTTCTAAAGCTTCTAGCTGTAATATTTTAATATTTATAAATTCATATATTTTTTAAATTTATCCGAAAAGAAAGAAAAGTTTTTAAAAGTATGTAATAACATTTTTGTAATCTTTATTATGTTTTGATTTTTTTAAATTATGTTTAGAATTATTAAACAAAAATAAATCATTTAAATAAAAGAGAATTCCGTGAATTGTTTTTACAATTAAACATATTCAATGTTTGTTTTAAAAGAAATGTCCCAAGTCTATTTGTTTTTATATTTGATAGTTTAGCAGTTTTACAGATTAATTATTTTGAATAAGTATTCAAATATTCAAATGTCTTCTAGAATGCAAATGCAAATAAATATTGATTGTGTATTCTCCCTTAAAGATTTGACTTTAAATCAGTATCATGAAAAAAGAGAGTTCGTATTTCAATCATCCTTCATTTGTCTGAAATCAAAGTAATAAATGTTGTATATGATATGCACTGAAGTGACATAGAAAACGAAAATGCACCATCTTTATCCAAAACAAAATGTTCCTTTTAATAAGCTTCAAAGTGTCCAATGGGCTGTAAGCTATAATATATGCTTATGAAAATAGACTAGAAGACAAGACAAACAAAAACATCTATTGATTGACATTCCATTCAATATCGACGATTACATTTCGGTAAATTGCAGACGGCCTAATTGGTTGGCTAGGCCGATATATCATTAATTAAAAATGTTGGGGTTTCGATTTTTAAAACTGGGAAAATATTTAAAAATATATAAATTAAAAAGAGTATTCGAATCAAATATCATAATAAAATTTGCTCGATAACTTGATATCATGAGCATAAATTAATGTTGCCACCTTATAATATAAAACTTGAAAGACGAATTTTGTCATGTGATGTACAAATATTAAAAATTGAAATTCAATAATAGTAATTATGTTAAATTTTAAACAACAAAACACAGTGAAATAGAAAGCTATAACTATATTCAACAAATATTATAAAACGAAATAGAGATGCCGTGACACTCTGCCAGCATGACTATTCATGATTTTTAAAATCGATATTGTTTTATTCCGTATAAGAAATATATTCATAAATTGTGAACTAATGTATATACTAATGATCCCATTTAATGGGCGGGTTGCATGAAGTGGCACCAGCAGATGGCTGAGAAAATTTTAAAAATAATAATAATTTAGGACTATATCTTGTCATATATTTAAGAAAAATGAACAATCCGATAAAATGAGCTAATTAAACATTTGTTACATTACATAATCAACATTTGTTATTATACACTCCTATTTTTAATATTTGTATGACTTACTATAAATAATATTATACCCTTTCCAGGGACCGCGGAACGATTTTTTTGGGGGTAGGGCTTAGATATAGTTTATTTTCCGAATAATTTTAGAGCGAATTTTAATAACTTTTTTAATTCTAGGGTTGATTGAGGTAAATTCAAATTTAAATTCTCTAGTAACAATATGTTTAGTGAGATTTATCTTTTCATGTAAATTACAAATTCTACTAATACCGATTAATATCTAGAATCTTTACTGCGCTATAAGGCAGCTATAATATTTTTTGAATTTTTAAGCTAATATCCGAATTATCCGAAAAAAGTTATAATTTTCCGATTTCTCATGGTTTTAATTGGTAGGGCTTAGCCCACCCAGCTCCGCGGTCCCTGATTTCTAGAATAATGTAGTACCTATAGTATAATTTTATTTTTAAATTTTTAAAAAATCTTTGCAAAAATGTATTTTGTAATTTATTATAACGCTTTATTCATGGTTAGGCGCAAATTTAAAGCATTTATTTATAGAGAGTGCATTCATTAAGTAAGATTTGTACGCTTGAATTAGTAATTTAATCATCGAACCTCTATTTTTTTAATGTTGAATAAAAAGATCAGGAGCGATGGATTTATGACGCTTGACTTCGTACTATAAAAATACAAAATATTAAATTATGGAAGAAAAAGAGATCTTAAGCCACAATAAATAATCCGGAAATTTTAATGCAATAAGATTCTTAATTTTAAAGATAATCTATTTTACTATAACCGAGAATTTTATGTTTAGTTTGCTGGAATAATTAAATTACTATAATTATACTTTGGATATTAATATTTAATAATATTTAATAATCAAATTTGTTTAAATAATATAAAAAGCATTTATGCAATCATATAGTTGTTATGCAAAAGAGGAATTATCGATTTACATAAAACAATATTAATAATATAAAAGCAATTTAGAATACATTTAACGTCTAGGGAAATTATTAGAAAATAAAAAAGGTAACTAACTACCCAAACTGTTTCATATGAATGTAACTATTAAAAGTTTGTTTTCCATACAATATCATTTCTTTGTGTAGAATATTTTGCTTTTATTAAGGATTGGTATAACCAGATCAAAAGGAAAACCCTTTCAAGAGTTGTAATACATATCTGTCCAATAAGAATATCTTAAACATCAAATTTGCAAATTATATATTTAATTGATCAATATTAGAAATGAGAGTTATATTTTATATTCATTCGTCAATTTTGTGGAAATTTGTTGAATTTTTCAAAAATTTTTTATATTTGTTTCATATATTTTATTTCTGGTTATCTTTTTTCCGAGATTAATATACAAAGGCATCTGTGTAATATAATGCCGCATACCTTTTTGAGTTAATATGGTAGATCGTATATATTAATAATAAATTAAAGCATATATAGAGAATACCATAGAATTCAAATAATATATCAAATTGTTAGCCAATTTTCACAGAAAATGTTACACTTCCAAGAAAACATTTAATAACACTTTAACCCGAATGAAGAAGTGGATTTCTATATTTATTTACAATTTGACATTACGAGGAGCAATGTTGCTGGGTTCACGTGTATTAATAATATATACAAAGGAAGTATGATGTGATTATTATCGAAACTCAACTCATAACATTAAATTAAGCAGGCACATAGTACGTACTTGACAACCTCAGATGTTATTTCACAAATATGAGCTTGGAGTTATATACCATGGATTACTGAATGTGTATTGTAACCATAACCCCCACCTGTCTCTTCAAAATCTTACTATATTCGCTATAATGATGCATGAGCTGGGGGGAGGTGCGAACACATAAATTATCATCAGCGTGAGAACTTATATGGCATTAATATATAATCCATTAATATATATAAACACCTTGTTTTACCAGATATTAAAAGAAAATTACATTTAATTGATGTCGAATTTTCATTAATTATCTGTAAGGTGGTAATTGACAGAAATGTGTATAAAATATGTTGGATTAGCCTAGTTGCAAAAAAAAATTTGCAAAAGTGTTTATGATATCTATAAATTTACAGTTCATTAAAGTCTTGTCATGTTAACAAATTTAGGAATTGCATTACTTAATTTGGAAATATATGTAATTGGCACAAAAATTACTTCCATTATAAAACTTTAAAAAAAAATCTTTTTATTAATTCAAATAACTAAATATTGAATTTTATTTTGATTTAATTTTGCCAATTTAGAAATAGATCATTTTTATTTAAATGAAGATTCTATTCCACATTTATAATTCCAAAGAAGCCAATTCAATTACTTCAAATGTTGTATATCGCGAATTTTAAAGATCCATTTGCCTCTAGCTGCTACGTATAATAAATATAATTAATGTATACAAAATATATACTATCTAATATACGTTTCTATAGTAACATAAATGCATCACTTCAATAAATTATTTTTATTCTGATTTAACCACAAATCTTTTAAAAATTAGTGGTTATGATAAATAGAAATTACGACATCGAATTTCACTGAGACGGTAATTATTTTTTTGAAATTTTTTAATAATTTTTACAAGCAAAGGTGAAACAAAAATATTTTAAGGAAAAATAATTTTCAGAATAAAGTCGTATTTCAAATATATCAAAGGCATATACAAATTTGAGAAACTATAAGAAACCCATTTTGATATCGATGATTATTCGTTTTATTTAGGCAGATCAGCCCTCAAAAGTCTTTAATAATCTGTAAAAAATTGAAATTCTCAGAAAAGAGTACTCGACAACATGTGCCATATAATTTTTAAATAAAGACAACCTTTACAGTCTAATTGAAAAGTGTCCTAATATTTTTGTTTTTCTTTAGAATCGTTTTAAATATTTTGAATTCAGCTTCACCTAAATGATGGCACGAAGTCTGACATATTAATTTAGCGAACTATTGAAAAATGGAGTCGATAAATTTTACTGTTTGGATTCGGATTAATTAAAAATTTGATATAGTAGTAGAAAATAATAAAAGAAATTAACAAATATCACAATATTGAAATAGATCAAATAACTACAAATTGACAAAACTCGAAATTAACACAAAACAAATATAATGTATAATTGATCCGCTGGCTAATTTTTTATTTCAGTCACATTTTAACACAATATAAAAGTAGTAGTCAAGTGTTTCTCTTAATATAACCTGTTGTATCATTTTATATTATATTTAAATTGAAACTATCATCCCTTGACCGATGCAATTCAAGTAAAATGGACTATTATATTTCAATATAAATAATTAATACGATTTTTCTACACTGACAAGTATTTGTAGTGTTTGTATTATATCTGTTGCTGTTAGAATGGCAATGTAAAGCAACGAAAATGTCATACATAGAATGTATCTATCTCTTTCTGTAAACCAATCTTATGGCTATAAACAGCACTAATATATATAATAATCCACAACTCTATTACAAGCCACATGCAGACATACATTTGCATACATGTTACACGATTGAATATATAGTAAACAAAGCAGTAGCTAAAGACATTTTTATGGCTAATAACTGACCTCTATGTACTGTTTGGGAAAGCGGGGAGGGATGGGTTAAAGATTCCAATCACGATCCTTATCTATTAATATTAATGCTTATGAAAATGTTCAAGTAATACAATTTGGTTTATCGTATAATACAACAAATCTATATAATATTGATAAAAATCGATTTTGTTCACCTTTAAACCAAGTAGGTCGATCAAATGCACAGCAGAAGACACTCAGGTTTTGAAGACATTTTCTACTCTATTCTTGTTCTTGAAGAATCTCGAACAGTTTCACTTTCCCTGGAAAACATCATCCTTCCATGACGTAGGTGAGTCCCGTAATAATTATATTTTGATGATTTGTTGAAATTTAAATGAATATGATGAATCCACTATTAAAAAATCTGTTGATATTTATTATAGTTAACACAGCTTGACAGTCAAGATTATGTCATCAAAAGAGCTACTTTATCCCCTTATGGTTTAGTGCAGACACTTTCTTGGAAATTGTAACGTCACACTTCACAGAATGATAATAACCTTTGTATATTCTGATTGTTGAAAGCATTCAAAGTTCATTAGTTAAATATAGGTAGTATAAAATGCGGAGACAACAAGCATTTATAAGCTGTTTTTTGGTTTATTAGGCTGCAGCTGTGTATTGTGTATGTGGCTATCGTCAAGAGCCTTTCATTCTTTATAGTTAGCAGAAAGGAATCTCTCAACGCTGATTGGTTAAAACTGAACTAGCAATAGTTAATGTAAATGTGTAGTATATATCAATACCAAAAATGCTTCAATCAATTCGAACATACTAAAAAGTTGAACATGATTTTTTCTCGGTTGTTGAAAATTTTTATTATGATAATGTGTAAAAAAAAGGAAACGCGATTAATAAGATTCCGAAAATTCACAACACATTTTCGCTAAATCAATTTTTCAAAAATATCTTCCGAATACATACCTATATGTTACAGTTTTCAAAATAGGCTATATTAAAAATCGATATATAGGCTTTTTAAAAAATCAATTAATATATATCAATGGAATAATATAATGTATATAATGATCATATATACATAATAACATAATGACCCTTTATTTCTAAGAATATTGTTTGACAGGTTAGTTCAGATTTGTCTATTATATCGCATAACACGTACTATATAACATGAATGCAGAGGTACTATACATTAAAAATCAAAAAAATCGAACGATTATTATTTTCATTAATTAGGCTAAAGCATGATTAAACCTTCTTTTAAATAAAATGTTTTCCAGATGAATTATAAAAAACAAAACAAATTTATAATGCTACAAAATGAATCATAAACTAAAAGATGTAGGTACACAAAACGAAATCTCGATAATAAAATCTTATTTTCTGAACAATTTTGGAAATATGACAATCTTATGATATTAAAGATAAAAAAAATTGTGATCTTTCTATATATAACCAAATTTGTGAAAATAAAAAGACTTCCAATTTTAACTTTACATGATTACAATTCAATGTGTTTTAATATTCATTCCATATTCATTTTTTGTTTTTCGGTATCGTAAATGAGCTTGAAAAAAATCAATATATTTGCCTCAAGATATCAGACGAAGTTGTTATTTCATAAAATTCTATTATATATAATGTTTTTGAAAAATTCTTTTTACATAAAGGTTTCTTTCTAATCCATTGATGAAATTATTCACGATTTCTTATAAAGGATTTCATTGATAAAAAAGTAAACGTAAAAATAACATGTATTTCATCAATAATAGAGGTACAATTAGCAAATTGTTTTTAGAAAAATAGAAGAAAGTGGACAATTGTTACGCATCAATATATTAAATAAAATATCTTATAAAGTTATGTGTATTATTCTACTTTTAATATAATATATAAATTTATATATTTAAGCTATTGCATTGGTATGAAACAGAAAATTTATTATTGAATTGTCCATAATTCCTTCCTATACCCCTTAACCTCAGCTCAAACCAGGAGTACTGATACATAATTAAGTTTAACTAAATTCACTCAATAGTATTCTTGGTTGTATATGCGGTACCCATATTCGACTTCTATAAAAGCTTATTTTTAGGGAGAAAATATGTGTTGAAAAATAAATTAAAATATTTTTAACTACTTATAAAAGTAGTTTTACTCATATATTACATAAATATATTGATAATATCAAAAATGCTTTTTTAAAATACAAATATATGAAAAGTCATCGAATATTGTGAAATTTGAAACGTAAAAGATAAACAAAATGCAACCGAACTATTTCTTTGAGTTCACCTATAGCTATGTAGAAAATAAACATTTATATTTTAGGTACTGAAAAATGTTTTGACCTTAAAATTGTTAAATTTATTATATTTATTAAGGAGGGGGGACGTGGACGGCACAAGGTCAGATAAATCTGATTAAACTCAAATACAATTAGTGTGTATATGTTGGAAAACTATTTCTGTGAGGAGGCGTAAGTGGGTCACTTTTTCCGCAATGGGGAGGGGGGGGGGCGCACGTGTCCCATCAGACTTTCCCCCCCC
Source organism: Vannuccia rotundouncinata (assembly GCA_034780395.1). Lineage (NCBI taxonomy): Eukaryota > Metazoa > Platyhelminthes > Proseriata > Coelogynoporidae > Vannuccia > Vannuccia rotundouncinata. The sequence continues at coordinate 80,835 of JAUZNC010035546.1, forward strand.
CCCCCCCTACTATGGATCCACGCCTGATTTTTCAAGGAGCCGTCTAATTACCATTTAAAAATTTTTATAATTGTATAATAAATATATAAATAAATTCTAATATTTTTTTCATCAAAAGATGAAACCTTCTTTACTACGGTGAATCATGCAACTAAAAGGTTTTCATATAATCTATATATATCAACATATATATGTATGTATTCATAACATAATAAAATATACATTCAATAATATAATATACCACGGAGTGTTTCAAAGTGCATTGTTACCTTATTACGAGTTAACGTACAACATCCTGGTACTCTTGATTGTCACAAATCACCTATACTGCAGCTGGTGTGTCATTTGAGTTATCTTTCAATTGATTAGTTGATTGTTGTGAGGCTGAAGAGACGGTTGTTAAACAAAGAAAATTCGGCGTACCAGTGCAGGTTATGTTGCCGTTTCTGTGAAGCAAGACTTGATAATTAACTTCTAACTACATTAATTGTATATATTATGACATAAATGGTTCAATTTCAGTACAATGATTTTTACCATGAGTACCTTTATCGAAAGCAATTGTATTTATATACAGTATGTACCTTTCTTGTGTTACTATTTTTATCACTTCAACTGTTTTTTTTATTTAGACTAAGGGAACTGAAACAATAATGCTGTATGCGAATTGAGACTACATTAAATGAGGCTATATAGGGCAATTTGAGACTACTAGGCGAAATGATATGACACCTTTTCAAAACTTTTTCCTTACGATAAAATCGTGGTCTTTTAAATAAAGTATTTTCTTTTTACTTGGTTAGACTTATAGCCATTTTAATTATCGATGAAATATTGAAGTTAACTTATCGATGTTTACTATAATGTTTCACACAAAAATCGAATTTGTCTAACAAAATCTCCCCGCCCATTTATAGGTGTCATGATAGTTGCCGTGTTGTTGATTTTGTGGACTAAGAGATGGTTACAATTTAATTTTCTGTCGAAACATTTTATGTAACGATTGGCTACAACAGAAATTTCAAAATTTCAAATTTTTCTTGAATGTATCGATTTTTATTTCATAAAAAGGTGCTAATCAACATTCACTACAAAACATTTATGATAATCTCACGATTTATTTTATATTATTTGAATATTAATTTATTCTTCTTGAACATAAATTTTTAATTATATATTAATTATAGAAAAATAAAGAAAGTTATTTCTACTTAAAAAATGTTTTTTTATTAAAATAAAATAAACTGAACATTTTTTTTAAGCCTTTGTAAATTATTACGCATCTCAATAAATGTTTCGAAATTATACAAATAATTTGAAAATTAGAAAATAACAATGATGATTATGCCCCCCCCCCTCCTCTGTATATCCCGTTAAAATAATGAGGCCCTAGTATCAAATTGATTTTGAAATATACAACTTTATTGAAATGATTAGAAAGAACACTCTTTTATTTAAGGTCAATTTGTGAAATAAATGTAAAAAAAAGGAATACCAATTACTATTTTTTTATTTGTTCATGTAGGTCTTTCTGAGGATTTTTTCCACAAAATTATTTTTCGAAAAGGTCCATTTAGTAAATAAATTTATACATATTTATTTGCGATCAAAGTTTGATAAAAAATCAATTAAAATAATGTCGATATTTTAATATTTTTTCTAAATGAGTGTCCTTTAATTTCATTTATATTTCGGAGCTTCAATATTTAAAACTTTAGATCCTATTAGATACATGCATATTAAAATGTCTAAATATATATTGTACGTCAGAACCAGACCAATGCAAGTCGATGCCCATTTGTTCCACTTCAGTAATAGCTAGGCTAATAATTAAACAATTAAAATTTTCCTACCATTTTAGGTGTACTATAACATTGCATCAAAAACAACAAAATTAAATGGTCAAATGTTCATCAGATATCATTTCGACACTATACATCCAATTTGTCTGATATTTGCACTGTACGTGTAAAACATAATCTCCCTATGAATTCTCTGAGGAATTTTTATTTGATCAATCGATCACTGAGTAAGTATCGATTTTGTGGATTTTTCTACCTATTTTAGCCATTTTCAAATGTTCATCAGGTTTCATTTTTCGGCACTATACATCCGAATTGTCTAAAATTTGCATTGACTACGAATTGGCTGCAATTTTCAGGGAAGCAGGGAAGTTAAAGCCAAATTTCAAAGTTAACCCCTGCTAGATAATTATTTATTGAAAAAAAAACTTTTCGAAATCCAAAACCGAAAATTAAAATTTGTCGAACCAGAAGTCGTAACGATTCCAAATTATTTCTACAGTCTTCTTTGAGGTTATAAGGGTAAGAATAGGTAAACAAAATTAGTAACTCAATCTTGTTAAAAAAAGTTTAAAATTTGTAGCAAATTGGAACAGCAAAAGTATACCTACTATAATCGACTATATAGATCTGTGAAATACAAAAATGCTATAATAAATTTTAAAAAATGCTATAAAAAAAATAATTTTCTAAACTAATTTTAGGTCATAAAGCTTGAATCCGAAGACATACAGTATTTTAATTTCTAAGCTTCGTTTGGCATGTAGGAGCGAAAAGTTGAAACCAATCGCAACAATCAATCTCGTCCAAATTTTTTTGTAAACACAGATAAACTTTTCGAGAAAGACGTAACTCCGCAAAAAAAACGAGCATCTTGATAAAATCTAAGAAAAATATTAAAAGATTAAAATTTAAGTCGTTTTCCAAAAAATCGATCGGTAGGGTATCAATGTCATCCTTGAAAAATCCCGTATGCCGAAAATTTTGAGATAACAGCGGAATATGGTGCCATTAGTGAAAACAGAGAGATTCCAATTTTTTTGTTAAACCTTCCTTTTTAAGGGTTTTAGGTCCAAAATGTCGACAATAACTCAGTGATCGGTTGATCAAATAAAAATTCCTCAGAGATTTCATAGGGTAATTATGTTTTACACTTACATTGAAAATTTCAAACAAATTGGATGTATAGTGTCAAAATTAAATCTGATGAACATTTGACCATCTAATTTTGTGGTTTTTTGTATCATTTATTTACAATGAAAAATATTTTGTAGAAATCAGATCTTACATCCAACTGACTTATTTTGTAAAATTCATGAGCTCAATATTACAAAAAATTCTTTTATTCGACACTATATTACAATTAAAGTAGTATAGGTAAACAAATAAAAATAATTAAATTTGCTAACAATAACGGAAAATAAAATGTTATATTAGTAAAGTCAAAATTTGAATTTCAATACTGTATTATAAAGTGGAATATTTGGGAAAACTGACTTTTGTAAAATATTCAATTACTTATGGATTTGTTGATAAACAGGACCATTTAATATTTTCAGTCAAAATTTAAGCAATTGCTCAATTAATTGATTATAAGCTTTCTTCATCTCCATTTTACTTTTATTTTGAGAGTTTTTTTATTAGAAGAGACGACACAACAATCTTTACAAATACACAAATTTCACACTTTATATTCAAAAGATTCACGCTTTAATTTAATATAACTAACTAAATATAATAATTATTTAACGTATATGTATTAGTGGAATAATATAACTAATACTAACGATATTTTAGATTAGAAAAGGATGCTAATATTTGTAATGGGACATTTAAAAATTATATATTTCAATTAATTCTATTTTTTTCCTTAATTAAAAAGACATATTTAATTATATTAAATATAAGTGAGAGTTCGTTTAAATGACTATTTAGAAATGCCCGTAAAAAATATAATTTAAAAAAAATAAAAATTTTCATTAATTAAATCAATATAATAAATTTTAATGTAATTTAATTACATTAATTTAAATTTATCAATTTTAATAAACATTTATTTAATTTCTGTATAATCATTGTGTCATATAAGTTTTAAAACTATAAAATAATAATTGATGTCTTTTTAAATATCAGGTAGCAAAATACGCAATTTATTATGAAATGACCAATTTATAATTTGGAAATATGGAACCTTTTTTTTAATTTTATATAAAAATACATATTTACAATAATCAAAACATTAATATATCTAACCTGCCGTATTGCTAAATACTAATTGAAAAATCTCACATTGAAATATTGTTTGATTATTTCCAATTTGCAATTTTATTCATTTTTGCATTTTTATCTGAAATCTCACTGAATATATTCATACTTTACTAACTTGAGAATTTCGGCATCTATCATCTATATGTTAATACATAATAAGTGATATATTTAATAATTAATAGATACAATAGAGGCATACGGTAAATGTTAAATATATTGTGGTAAGTTCAAATTTTACTAAAAACCTGGTGAAGCTGAATATCACCAAGGCAATAAGAATTCTCCTTTTTAAAGATATTCAATTCAAAAAAAATTTCACTTTCGTTTTCTAGCAATTTTTTATAAACTGCATTTATATGTGCATCAAGAGAAATTTGTTATTTAATATAGCAATATATATTTTTAGTCTAAGTATAAAATAAATTATCAAAACTACACACACAGAATGTGCATGGATAGATTTTGAATTCATATATAATATAAATTACGAAATTATCTAAATTACAAAAAAAAACATTTTGTAGTTACAACTGAAAAATCTCTACAAATTTATAACTCAAACTAAAAATCTCTCAATGCAAGTTAATTCTCTATGTTGTTATATCCAATTGTATTCTAATATCGTCAATGACTAGGAGCAAAATATAATTACATTACTATTTTCTAATTACAAAATGTTTCATGTCCTATTTTTCTATATTTCGGAAATAGCTTTGAGAGAAAATCGTGTTTTTAGTTTTAAACACCGCGATTAAACATCCTCAGGTCAAAAATCTTATTGAATAAAATATGCTTTATATTGTGTCATTGAGTTTTCTATATTTTATGAGCTATTCGTATAAATTGTTCTTTATATTCTCGTGAACTGTTAGCTATTCAAGTTTATGTCAGGCGCGGGTTGTGAGGATTTTTGAGACGGGGGGAGGGGGGCAGTGGGAGGGGAAGTGGATTGGGGTGGGGTGAGGCATAATATATTGCTATTTGAAACATTAATGTTATAATAATGTTATATAATATTTTATCTTTTGTACAAACAAGTTTAATTATACAAGGAAAATGTACAGAGGGATTCTTTCAAGGGATATCGAACTGGCAATCTATGTAATAGAAGTAAAAAAAATACAATTACAAATTGTTAAATAGCTATAGAAGTAGCTATAACTTTTCAACTTATAGGTAAAGGAATATATACAATTTTGTAAGTAGGTAAAATATTTATTTATAAAGAGAAAGTTTTTTTCTGAGTACCTTTTCTATTAGTACAACCCGGAAGAGGAACATCACATAAAACGAAAGATATACCGTTAGAATATATATGGTTATGGAGAGATAGTTTAAAACGTGTTTGTGTGTTTTTGTTATTTTTAAGTTTTTTTCAATTCCCGATCCACAGCAGTTCAATAGCTTTCCAGACGAATGACACTGTCTCGGTGGGTTTATTGCGGAGATCAGCCCTGTGTCAAATTTTCAATGTCTTGCGATGGTTACGTAGATTGAGGTCTCTGCATTTTTATAATACGTGTACGATCGCGATGGTCACCTCTTTGATTCTGCATATTTGGATCTATCCTCATGTTCTTGTTGATAATCTCTATGGATGATTGTTTCAAAGAAGAATAGCGCCAAGAAAGAAGGTGTTCCTGTACATTGAAGTTTTTGTGTTGTAATAGGAACTTGGACGCGTGACCCCCATTAGGGCTGCCATCAACGTTTAAATGTGAATAGTTCCGCATTTTTCTGGATTAAATCTTTGCATAGCCATTTTTCCCATGCTTGAAATCATAAACAGGTCCTCTTTTCCATTTCCTGATCGTTGACCTCATATAATACTCAAATAATCATACTTAACTTCCAAAGAACACTAAAATATACATAAATATATATTTTAAATGCTTTTTGTAAACAAAAATGAACTAAATGGTGCATCGCGAATCAGTCTGTAATCCAGAAGTACGTACCGGGATTCGAACTTGCTATTATTGAACCGGAAGGCGGGAGTGATTGAAACTGATTGCATTCTTACACTGATAAGTATGGAGCTTGCTTACTTATACATACATACATTAGATTAACGCCACTTTTAACATATCCTTTTTTGTATTTACTGTATGGCATATACCCCCGAATTATATATTAGCTAAAGGTTGTTGCTATTAGTTATTATATAATGCGAGGCAGGCCACGTTAAAAGTAGCGTTCAGTCAATGTATGTGTGTAGCATCTACATATTTAGCAGTATATAAGAATGCAATATTATAGTTTAAGTAACAGTTACAGAGGAGATTTGGGGTTAAGTGGATAGAACTCCACTTGCCAACCTATACCAATCCGATTTTTGAAATTAAAGTTTAATTATTTAGAAATTATACCACGGTAAATGCATTTGCAACAACTCTTAGTTATTATATAATGCGGGGTAGGTCTCACAATAAATAAAAAGGTAATTATTTAATATTTTTAAAAATTTTAAAATGAAAATCTTTTTCGACTGATAAAAGTTTTAAATATTACTTACTACAAAATTTCAGTTAAGTTACAAAAATATTAAATTATTTATTTTTATCACATGACAAGTAGTAGGGTTATGTTGATTCCCAACAACAAATAGAGGAAGGAAACGGGGGGGACAAGTTTTATTGGAGATGAGAGGATATCAGTTTTATGGGGAGGTATAACTTTTTTATCGAGGAGGAAGTGGCGATATAATTTTGTTATGGTGAAACTATAATTTTTAATTTTTATCGGGGGGGGGGGTGCAAACTAACTCAGGGAGTGAACGATGTTCCATTGTTTGAGCCTCACAATAAAAGAAGCAGAAACTGTCAATGTGAGATAACAATATTAAACAAATAGGATTTGTATCAAAATATATTTTTTATTTAATTACAGTACTTTAGAAAACTTTACAGAACACTATTGTTAATTAATTCCATTGCATAATCAACTCTATAAATCCAATAATTAAAATATTTGTCTCAACAAATAATAATAATTAATATTTATTAATAGCTTTATATTGTTTGTGTATAATCCTTGACGTCATATTCACAAAATAAATATAAATTTTAATTGCTGCAGAGAAAGTAATGAAGAGAATGGTCTAATTTGGAATTTCGATCTGGTATATGAGTTTTTGGTAACGCCCGCACCAATAGAAATTATACCCCTCTCCCCCATAAGAATATACACTCCCCTCCAATAAAAATTGTAGCCCCCAAAAAAAATTACCATTCCCCTCTTCCCTTCCTCTCTATTAAATCCATTGTGGTTGCAGAAACAACTTAACCCTACTACTTGAGGTTGCAAAGAATCTCTCACTGTTGTCGATTGATTGACTCAGATTTACAGTTACTTACAACTACAACTTCAATGATAAATTTACGTTCTTCTACTTCTAGGTCAGGAAATGATCGAATTTTCTCAAAATAGATTACTGAATCTTTTCTTCTCCCTAAAACATTGAAAATATGCAATTGATGTTTTAGTAGCATTGATTCTAGATTTTGAAAACTTTGTTGGTGGAACCTAGACGTGATTGAAAATGAAGTTCTGCACTTTTTAAACTTTTAATTTACTAGATAAAATGCAATAATATTAAAATTAAACTATACCTAGATATAATAAAAACTTTAAACAATTGATAAAAACTAAATTATTAAAATTATTAAAAATTATTAAAAAAAACGTCAAATATTAAGTTTTAGGTGTTGGGGGTACTTACCGAACCCCTAACAGAGATTTCTAATTTTTCTAAATGGCGAATTTTAATTTTTTTAAACGACTGAAAAAATATAATTTTAGTTTTATTTCGCAATTTTATGTTATTTAAACATTCATAAATTCTTTCGAAACTAAAATATATTATATAATAAAAAATATCGAAGTTCACATAAACATTGAGATATTTAATAAAGTGTTTTGCGCGATATTTTCTATTTTTAAAAAATATTTAATTGCAAATAACAAAAATTTCATGGTGTGCGAAATTATTCAGCAATTTAAAAAAAAATTCATTAGAAAGTCGTTTTATGATCAGTTTTAAATTATTCCAAAAATGAAAAAATCTTTCAAATCTTTTAAATTAGTTTTATAAAATTTTCTGTACAATTACATTTATATTGCATTATGACTTTATATTTCAACAATTGCTAAACCTGCTATACGTAACTGCTACATATGGGCACAAAATAGACAAATGGTACTTTAATGTATCCTAAATAGAGGACTTTATTGGGTTAAAGGATCCTCTAATAGAACGAAGGAGCCTCTAGCGAAGTTAAAGAAATCAGGGGCCGCAAATAATGACTATATAGGTACCGGTAAATGAAAATATTGAGAATCAATAGAGTAGACGATTTGAATACTTGTAGTATCATACTAAGCTTCACAATTCACAACTCCCTCCCTAAAAGGTGGTGAAGCTCCTGAGATCTAATTGAACCTACTTCTATCGTTATATTGGCACATCCTATCTTCTGCTTAAAGTTGTTCTGTAGATATAGTCTCTAAGGTTCACGAAAGTTTTCTCAAATTGAGAATGTATTCCAACAATGTGAATGGGAACTCAGAGCAAACAAAAATAATCCAAGAAGACGAAAATTATGTCGACTCTATTTTGACTCAATTTTAAATATTTTTGGCCAATTAGCTCAAGCTATATTTATATTTATCAGCTGTTTGTTACAATTTTTAAATATTTATATTTTATAATATATTTATGAATAATTAAAAATAGTTGCAGCTCTATATGACGCAATCTGTCTTTTCAATTAATTCTACGTATGACTATGAATAAAGACAAAACAATTGTTTTGAAGAAGGTATATCATTTATTTCAATACTTTCTTAAATAAACAATTGAAAAATTGAGCTCAAAGTTCAAAGTTGATAATGCTGTTGAGAACAATTAGAAGCTAACTCATGCAGCGACATCGACTGGACCATATGGAGCACCTGCACCGTAGCTGGCTGCAGCATCCTTGAAAGGAATATCTGGGATCATTTAAGCAAAATTGATTGTAGCCTTTGCAAGTCATCATCCATTTCTTCGGAAGCTGGTATAGTTTTCTTCTGTAAACAAATTCGAAAAATTTTTAATTACGTCCGCAAACGATATATGTCTACTATTAACTATAAAATATACTATTTTTGAAAATACTTTTCTTATTATTATATAACTGATTGACTCCTATTATCTTGAATAAATTTATTGTTATTGATGCGTAAAAATGATATGCAAATTTAATTATGTATTTTGATATCTTATTTGAAAAACTCCTGGCATATAATATTTTTTAATAATATTTAATATATAGTATTTTTTTCAACACGATTATAGTGAAAAATTTTTGAAACAAAATGGAAATAAACATAATTAAAACACTAACAGAACAAACAAAAAACATTTTGCAGAACAAAAAAAATAATTTATTTTTATTCTCGTGATAATTGTTAGTAAAATAAAACAAAACACATAAAATTATTAAATAAATATGGAATATAGTTTAAAACGAAGAATTCCTAAACAAAATAAAATAACTAAATTGATGAGAAATATATTATTCTAAACTCGTTATATTTGAATAAGTTGATTTTAAAATAGAAATGTTAACTCTTTATTTTTACTTCTCAAGTTGCAAAAATAAAGTAACATTCATAATTAATAAACAATTACAAACACGTCGTAAACAATTCCATACAACTATAATTGTGCTACTAAAATGTAATTTTGAATTTAGGTTGATAAAAAGTATTTATGTACAAATGCATCATCCTAAAATCTAACCCATCAAATGAAATGTGTTATTTGTAATTTAATAAAGAGGATTCCAATGTATTTTAGCTTTATATGTTTTCTGAATTGTCAAATTCTTGTAATTTAATTTCTTGAAATTTTCTTTTGTGTTATTTCTCATATTTAGATATAAATGTTAATAAGTTTTATTTATAATGCGAAGTATATTGTATAAATATTATCAAAAACTTATAAATATGGACTTCATTTCTTAATTATTATATTTCGACACGTAATTAACATTACATTAAAACCAAAATTAACATGAGATGGAAAATAAATTGGAAATTGTCTGAAAAAAAAGATGTTTTCTTCTATTAAAAATTAAATATTTGCAATTAACAAGACTAACAACATTCCGTTTTTTTAAATTAGAAAGTTATTTCGTATTAAGTTTTACATTATTACAAAACAAATCCTATTTCTAAAATTAAAAATTTTTCAAAATGTATTATTTGTTTCTCGTCCATCAATTTAGATAAATATAAAATTCGAGAAATTATGACTATAATAAATAAATATAAACGTGTATAACATTGTATCAAAAACAAAAAAAAGGGGATCCAGTGTCATTTCCACACCATACAACCGATTTGTCTGAATTTTGTACTGTAAGTGTAAAACAGAATTTCCCTATATGATGTCTCTGAGGAAATTTTATTTGATTAATTTGATCACAGAGTTATTATCGATTTTATTGATTTTCGACATTTTTTAACCATTTGCAAATGTTCATCCATTTGCATTTCCACACCATACATCCGAATGTCGGAAATTTGTAATGTAAGTGTAAAATATAATTACTCTGTGACATCGCTGAGGAATTTTTATTTGATTGGTCAAATAATTATGTTTTACACTTACAGTTCAAATTTCAGACAAACCGGATGTATGGTGTTGAAATGACACTGGATAAACATTTGATCCTCTATTTTTGTAGTTTTTAATGCAATGTTATACACGAAAATATAAAGTTTTTTTCCAAAAAATATGTAAATACTTATAGTTTAAAGAAATAATTAGTAAATTCCGTAAAATGTGTGCAAAACATAAATTTGAATTATAAATAAACCAAAATTTGTATAAAACTTATTACATAGATTTTATTAGCAGTACAATTTTGAAATTTAATTTATAAATTAATTGTTTTGAATTATTATTATATGATGATTAAACTTTAAGGTAATAAAATTTTTAATAAAACCTCTTTTTCATTAAATGGTTGGATTTTTGAAATATTTTGATTTCACATGTTTAAAATGTTTTAACAACATTTACAAATTAAAACCTACTTATCTATTTGAGGTTCATCAAAGTCTGGAAAGTCTGAAAACGAAAAAGAATAAAAATTAATTTGGAATTCAAAAACATAGTTCTAAATTAAGTTCTTACAAAAATAAATTCCCTTTTATTCATTGTTCAATTGTTGATTATTAATTAGTCCTCCTTATGAAGTAAATTTATATATTATAATTAATTAATTAATTAATTAATTAATTAATTAATTAATTGAACTGTACAATGAATTGAAGACCATTGGGAAATTTTTAAGATGGAGAAGGCGCATTTTCAATTCACAAAATATAAACTTATTTTAAAAGTTGATTATAACATCACGCTAGCCTACATTAAAGCTGTATAATAACTAAGTAAAGAGAAATAATAGATATATTTATTGTAATATATAGGCAAAAGTATAAAGGCAACGTTAAAAAAAATTTAGCCGAACTATTGAGTTGTCTAAAAATTAAATTAAATTAGAGATTTTTATGCTGAGACAAAATGCATTGCTATGCATATATAATAATTTAAATTATTGACCATAAAACAAACATTGGTTTTAAAAACCAGAAAAATATTAAAATAGTTTAATAATACTCGATTTATAAAAAAATCTATCCCAACCACAATAAAAAGATTTATTAAAAATAATGTTTGTTTTTTGTATTCTTGAGTACTTGTATCACGTTCATGCGATTTTATCACACTAGAGACAATCACCCTCCATACTTATAGATTATGCGAAGGATCCAACTAAATTACGCATCCAAGAACCTTTTGGGTCAAGTAAATCTGCCCCGATTTTAATAATAAGGAGGAGATAAAGTTATGGGATTCCAATCTTAACTTTTAAACCCCTTATGTTGCACTGTCTATACTGTTCTTATTAGACATAGCAAATCTGGTTAGATAGATTATCCTTTACCAAACCATGTAAACGCTTGTTAACACCTAGTATAACATGTATAAATACAGTACTACTATATGGAAGTTTTCAAATCGATTTTATAATTATTTTAAATATGTACTTTATTATACTTATATATTATATGCTTACGAAATCATCTACATTTAGTAATCAGTCTTGTTGCAGTTCATTAGTCGATTGTAGTAGGCCGAAAATATTTCCTACAATAAAACTCTTTTTTCTACGAATGAGTGCTTTTTACTAAAATTCTTAAAACATGCTACGTGAGCAATCAAACTCCTCTTAGTAATAAAAATGTGATAATTCGATTACAACTTCCTATATTAATTCATTAAACAGTTTTAGATTATATTAAAATATTATGTTGCATTCTAAAACGTTTCATATAAAATATTTGTTCAAAGATGTAAAGTTCGGTTATATGGAAAGTTCAGTGTGAGTCATTATTGAATCCATATAATTTATTGCTAAATAGTAACAAGGCAATCAATTATATGGATTTCATCTGCTAATTAAATTCTATAATAACAATTATTAATTTTAAAATTAATATTGTCTTATAGATAGTTAAAATATAATTTAAAAGTTCAAGTTATAATATATAACATCCCTCTGTGGTTATTCAGAATTTGCATTATTTCTATTTATCCATCTGTAGAAAAAAAATCTTTTTTCGATACAAAAAAGTATCATTTATGTATCATTTTATATATCATTTTCTAGGAGGTAAACCTGAGCATATTAAAAACATGTTCATGTTACGCTAAAGCAGAATTACTCGTGCGGAACAAATTCCAATCTCGGTTATAAAAATTCTATTAAACTAGAAATCATGAAATATTTTTTAAACTAAAAAACTAAATTCAATTTATTTTAAAATATATAATTCTCAGATCAAGTAGGTCAAATTAAAGTAGAATTAATTGACCAAAAGGTGATATAAAGAAATAATCGCTTAAGAGATAACAAATATGTGGCAAAAAAATTACAAAACAGTGATAAAAATTTAATATGGTCAACTTCATATTTAGTTCTCGAAACATTACTTGTATAAGACAAGAATCAACTGGACAATGGCATTAGATTTCACTTTTGTGATTAATTTGATTCATACAAATTCATATTTATTTGCATTAGATCAAAAATGAAGCAAGTAGAATAAAATCATTTTCATATAAAAAATGATTTTGTAAGATTTTCGCAGCACAATCGTCGCCGAATGGTAAAGCAATCTAACTTTGATTACCCGTTGTATAAGGAGAAAGGTTTCCTTTCCCGATAGTGTACGAAAAAGTTTCTGAAATGAGTGAAGGTTGACACAACCTCTAATTAGATACAGCGATTCAATAAATCACAGTTGCGTTTTTCCAATCTCCTGTTTATAGATCAAAGCTCTTGTTTTTTGGATTGACGCGGTCTATATGATCTTAAACAGAATGTGGGTATCTAGAATATAATTAAGGGAATGTTACGTGCATTCTTTTGAAACCAAAGACGTTAACTGTTTTCAATTTCAGTATTTCAATACGATATCATTTAAAAGTCAATTTAATTTAATTGGAATTTTAAATACTGATACCCTGTTTCGAATTATAAAAAGGAAGAATTCAATTACACTCAAATTTTAAATTAATTCTGGTTGATTTAGAATTTAAAAAGCATGCAAATTTTTCCTCGAAAAGCTTTTTTAAAAGATATAGTGAAGGTTTAATAATTTACAATATTATAGGATATTATAATATAATTATTTAAATTATATATACCCTAATACATATTAAATTTTTTATTAAATTCGAATATCTTCTAAATTCAAATATATAATAATATATCAAATGTTATAAATAATAAATTCAGAATATCTCAACACCTAATATAGCTTATATATATAGTCAGACATGTCCACCAAAAACATCAGTATAGTATATATCTATCAATCATGAAATTTACTCTCAGGAGTATTGTGTTAGATCGAGTTTTATTGGTTGTATTATATATATAGACACATGTTATTCTTGTTATCTGTATTGAATAATACAATCTCTAAACGTAAACTATTTATTGACCGACAAGGACGTCGACATTTAATAAATATAAGTTTGAGTTCTATTAGATATTAGAATGAGTGCTTTATCGCAAAAAAAGAAACTTTTTTGTATAATAATCTTGTTTAAACATTATTTAGAGCAAATAATTTTTAATTCTAATGATTTTTAAAAATAGAATTTTTATAATAAACAAATTGGTTAAAACTTTCAATAGTTTTATTAAATACAATTTTGTAATATATTGAAATTTGTTAGGCTGTTTCGATTATTAGCATTATTACGGAACCAAAAAAGATGAATATAATTTTTTTTTAAAAGTAAGGTTAAATCTTCAAGTTTAAAGTCATATAGTTAATATGTTTGCATTTCTATAAAGAAGAAAAAGGTAGCATATTTAAGAACTCAATATTTCATGAAATAAGTAAAAATCAATTTTGAACCAAAAATGTGTTCAGAAATGAATTCGCCAAACTTTGGTTGAATTCATAAAATTGAGTTCCCCTAGGTGAAGACAACAAATTTATGAAAAAGAAATTTTACCATTAGTTTAAAGAATATTTAGGTGCTTTAAAATTATATATATGAGGTCATACTTTTATCATAATGGAAAAAGACTCTTTCAAGGATTAAAGCAAATTATCCAAGAGAATGAAATGGCTCACTGCTATAGTAAATGTTTTCGAAAGTTGTAAAAATCTTTGTTATTAATGGTTGCTAGGTTATTTCACCTTTTCGTATTTGTTTTACTTTCTTTTGTTAAAATTGTTATTTTCTTTAAACTTTTTTGGCAATTTCATATATTTGGCGTGTTAAATTATTTGTGCACTTTTAAAATCAGATGGATTGAGAGAGGCGTTTTATGACCTCTGATTTTTTTTATAATTTCGGGCAAACTCAGTGGACATATATTTCTTGGTTATACAATTTGGAAGTCCTTTCAACTGTGCATTATTTGAAAATTAATCTAAAAAATGTTTTCACTCTGACAAGTGTCAAATTTCGCCATTATCAACTTTCTTTCACACGCTAAGGTCCATTTACACTTCGTTCAGATCGAAACATATAAAGACAAAAACTCCTCGTCAAGTAGTGGTTCTGTGTTATGTAAATTTGTGTCAAGATTTTTTCTTAGTAATTTTTGTTTAACCTTCTAACTACCAAGCTTTTCTGTACCATTAATTACCGACCAGGTCGTTTTCGACTAATGTCAAATTCCGCATTTATACAAACTCAGAAAACGTTAGAAAATGCTTTATAATGTTAACTAATATTGCCCAAGATATAATATATATAAATATATAATAATAATTATAATTATAATATGAATAATAATGACTTTGAGTATTAGTATTGTTTAATTAAATTTTAAATCATTAACAAAAACTAATTTTATCTAAATGCACAACATCAATATAATAATAAAATTAATAATGACTAAAAATTAATAATATAATGGATACTAATAATGACATATAATGCTCAATGAAAGTTCCACTTATCAGTCAGTAGCACAATTGGAGCAGGTAATTAGACTGTATCTTAGTGTATGCATCAAAACTAAAGTTAAAACATATTATAACGCTAAACCATAATAAACATCTATACTTGTGCTTTATTTACAGGCTTATGATGTGACGTTTTTAGAATAATACTGTTCTGTATGCAACTACAAACATAGCCTCGGGTCGAAAAATACCGTGTCGGCAGTTAGAAGGTTAATTAGAGTGTTCAAAATATAATTCACTTAATATAAATAGAATTATAAGGACTCTAGAAATATTCACATTCCTTATTATTTACGAAAAAATACCTCAAAGTATATTTTGTGACATAATAGGAAATTATTTTAAAATCTTTAAGGAAAATTAGTTTCAAAAGAACTGATGTGCCTATAAACCAAAAATTGTGAACAAGATTCACACTTTTGTTGAAAATTAAGGATGCTAGTTTTTCATTTCTGATTGTAACACGCAACATTTAAATAACGATATTGTTTGGTGGCTATTATTAAAAATTTATTTTTATTTAATTTAAATAAAATTTTATTGTATTTATGTTTTGAGTCAGTGGTATTCTTTTTCCATGAAGACAAACTGCAAAATAGGTTATCTGTTGGTAGTCAAAATTGTAGTCTAAAAACTAGTTAATTAATATGCCTATTGTATTGCATTTATAGTATATCTGTATGTCAATTAATAATTATTATCACCTAAATTATTAACAGTAGTTTTTTCTTGTTTTTATTGATGTATTTAATTTTGAGATAAATTTTGTTTTATTATTTGAGTCTATAGGCAGCTTACATAACAAAGGATTACCCTGAAAACCCTATCTTAAATTTCTTTAAAAATAGTTTAAAAGAAAGCTATCAAAAGGGAGTTTCATGAATTACAACACTCCAAAATCTATACACCACATTTCATTTAGAAATAATTATATATAAAATAACCTCCCACATTCTTTCAATTTAATTTTGCCTTACTATCTTAGTTGCATTAAATAATTCAACAATATTAATATTATATATAAAAGAAACTATCCCATTGTGTTTAAGAAAAGAATATAACTTTATTCTCTGACTTGTTTTTCCCTCAATTTTAATAATCAGTTGAATTATATTGAGAATGGAACAATGTTGAATCGAGCGAAAACGGCTGAATAGAAACTGGACGATGTATCCTAGATTTCTTGCCGAGACTGCGTGAGGAGCACCTCAGCGGTCACCAGTCATGATCCCTGACCCCGCTAGAATTTTTTTTAAATATCTGTGAAATGAAGTCACCTCTCCTACATCTACATAAAAACTATAACAAAACTAATAACAAAAAAACTATAAAATCAAAAACGGTCACTAATGAATAATATAGATTTTTTTAATTTCAAATTGCAATTTTCAAAAATTATTTAACCAAAAAGAACTTTTTATATTTCCTATACAATAGAGTTTCGCCTAAACTTATGTCGACAATTTATGTTCAGATTCCGGAACGTGGCCATTGTTATGGAGTCTGTGAAAACAATTCCATTAAGTTCCTGATTCAAAGTATACAAATCTCCCTGGTTTGTGTTAATAAATAGACAGGAATATTATTGTTACCAGGCACTTCCACTCAAAGCACTCTATAGCTTCCTTTGATATTATGCATTAATTACGTTTCTAGTTAATTTAATATTTAAGTTGTAATAATCAGGCGACCATTATAAATGGTTTACGTAACTATATAAATTAGCGACCTTATTATCCACGAAGCAAACAGTTTTTGCTGGGGCGTATAATTAATTATACTCACTATTAAAGCTCACTATCCATTCGGACTTGTCAAAAAAAATTGTTGAAGTTTGCGTATTGATTATAATATTATATTTTAATAAATTCATAAATTTTTCAATTAATACGAGATTTTTGTAGTGATACGACCATAATTACGAGAATAATGATAAGATTACAATAATTATGTATATATATATATTCTGTTTGACTTCCAATCGAAATTTTATAATAAAAAATATAAGCGAATAAAAAATTTAAACTTATTTTTTTTAAATTGTAAATTAAATTATGCAAAATTTGATGAATATATTTATGAAATGTTAAATAAAAATATTATTTTTTTAAATTTTACAAAATTATTTTACCTTCAATATAATAAAGAATAAAAAATATTTAGATCAAATTACTATTTGAAAATAAATGAATTACTAAAATTTCAAAGGAACAAGAAATTGTTATCATAATAAAATGAATCAAATTGAAAGCTCTCATTATATGAAAATTAAAGTAGGTCTGCTGATTATTTAAAATCGCTGAATAAAATAAATATTTTTGAACTTCGCTTTAACAATAATCAGATTTTGAATAACATAATGCATAATTAAATACTTCATAATTTCTATATTTTATATTTCCTATGACTCCTTGTTGCTGAATTTCAAACAAAATATCATCGTGTTTTAAGTAAAGGTTGTAATGCGGTATTACTTGATTTGTGTATTAATATGTTAACTATGTTAGCAATAGAGGCAGGTAGTAAATTTATTCTTTTCTTTATAGTTTGGAAGGTTTTCTCCTTGAAAGCATAAGAGCACAATTTATCTTATTCTGATCCCAGGAAACTGGAGCTATTGTAATCCAAACTTTATTAGAATCTTAAAGATTTATTAACGAGAATAAGGATATTCATCAGCCCTCTCAATAAAGTCAATTTTATTTTTCAATGAGCTGTCCTCTATAAATGTTTTTATTTACATTTTAATTTGCTTTGTTTGTGTATAGCATATGTATATATAATGTTATTTAACATAATATACACAAATATGTAAATATAAATAAACATTAAATAACGTATTATCTTATTTATATTTATGTGATGTATTAGTACCAATCGAATTTTTATCAATGAATTTTATATATTATTTTATGAATTTTATATACTATGTCAATGACTTTAACATACTAAAGACAAATCAATATGGAGAAAGCGATTTAGTAAAATTAATAAATTTGTTCACAGCATATAGAAATATTGTGTAGTTCTTTATTTAGCGAACTTTTGATAATCATTAACAACATTTTTTCAAGACAACATTCTTTCAACATATATATGTAAAAACTTTCAATTAGAAATTAATGTTGAGTGGATACTTACTCGATACGAACTTTTTACTGGTTGTATATTGATTTAAAATATATGTTGATGCATATTAATGTAACAATTCTGATTTATAAAAAAATTCACTAAATTTTAAGAGAGCCAACTCATAAAGAATATAAATTACATTAGAAATAAAATTAGAAATATACATACATTCTATATATATATATATATATGCTGTTCTTCTACACAGCACAAAGATATAATAATAAAAAGTGGTTATAATTTTATAATTCTATCAGCTATACTATATAAATAGCATTTGAAAAATAAATTTGTTTGATTACTAAAAATATTTATATATTTGATCTGTTTTTAACCGACATTTTTATCTTTAAATCTTTAATGACCCATTTATTATCTTTAGAATACATCTTTAAAATATTTACTTAGATCTACCTATGTAATTAATTTATTACGGTGCAATTAAATATGATTGATGAATACCAATTCGACAACTCACCAATTTCGGAGTCTTGTGCAGAATGTTTAGCACCATCAACTTCAATCAAAAAGAGAACAAGCACCGATAGAAATAGAACTACAATAAGTTTGGTCATTTTGGAGAATCAACAGAATATTAAAAATTTAAAATTCAAAATGTTGAATTCAAAAGAAAGTAGAAATTCTACTATTTTATCATTTATTATATACCTACAAAGATTATTAAAAAAAATTATTTTTCATTGGTAGATTCATTTCTTATGTGGGATAAATTTTTATAAATGATTAGAGACTTCATGACCAATAAGCTTCAACTAAAATTAGGATTAGTTTTCGACTGTGTTTGGCTTTCTTACAAAAAATAAACCTCCCATGCCAAATTTCATCTTTAGAAATGTCGTTATAAACATTTGGTGAGAAATAAATTCACATGAAAATAAATTTTAAAAAACAGTTTAATTCACAATCTTGATATAGATTAGAATACTCTATACATGGTATACTTATAATATTGAATAATTCAGAACACAAAATATACAATTTCCTTATAGGATGGGAAACTGATTGGATGATTTTAAAACTATATAAACTGATAAGTACCTCCCATATTTACTTTTCCAATAGTTGTCAAACATTGGAGAAAATGATTTGGTTTTATTTAATAACTCTAACTATAAATTACTGCTTCGCCTCAGAAAATGTTAATTTACACTACAAACTTTTCAAACATATTCTGCAGAAATTACCGGAATATCCTCAAAATAGTCCACCAGAAACATTTGCTACAACTGGCATGAACGTCACTATGAAAATCGCTGAAGTGACCAGTCAATCTGAAACCACATCCGGAATCAAGATCAGCGGATTCTTTGATCTACATTGGCACGATCCACTGCTCGAGTGGAGCAATCAAATTGCTTTCTCTAATATATCAAATTTAACTCTACCTAAAAGCAAAATTTGGCTTCCACCAGGTGTTCTCCTTACCAGAGAAAATGGATTGCCAATAATTAAAGATATAAGTCATTTATCAAGTTCAGAGAAAGTCTTGGTTCACAGCAATGGTTCGGTGGATCTGATCAGTCATTTTATTTCCTATGTGGATGGCGTTAGTGATGGAGAGGGTCTTTTTCCCTTTGATCAGCTGAGGTGTAATCTGATTCTGAGTTACTCTTCGTTTTGGAGCGATAACGTCCCGGTTGATTTTGAGGTTCAATACGCCACCAACGTTGACTATCACAGTGATAGTACAGGCTTCTGGAAATTTACCGGTCATTATACCTGGGTCAAAGAAATAATGGATATCCGTGGTCGGTACTACAGAGGTTTAGAAATTCTACTAATTCTACGTCGGAAATCTACCTACTATACATGTTCGATTCTAGTTCCAGCTTTTCTCATCTCCATGGCGTCAGCTATACTTCTTTTTATGGAGTCTCTTGGTGACATCTTCTCTATTAAAATCACAACTATTACAACCATGATTGCCTATGTTTTTCTAGCGTCTTTGATACCCTTAAAATTTCATAATTATACCACAATTTTCAGCGCTTTACTCTTTGTCCAAATGATCATACTGATCATTTTTAGCGGGATCGCACTTGTATTAAATCGGAATATTTCGGAAACAGTTCCAGATCCAGAACCTGGGTTACAGCGTTACAAGGAGTCCATGGCCATGTTTCTCTACATCCTAACTACGATTATGAATTTTTTAATCTGTGGTCAGCTCGTTCCAAGCACCTATCACTATAATTTACTTTAAATATTTTCCTTAGTCTGTCTCTTAAACATGGATATTAGAAACCGGTTCAAATTACACTTTAATTGATGTAATATTTAAAATATTTGACATTAAACAATGCATTGAAAATTACTATTAACATTCCTTTTAGCGATAATGGTATGATGTAATCATGTAATGTGTATTAATGTAATTTTTTTCAATTAATATATATATATATATAATCAAATTAATTATGTAATTATATTTATTGTAATATTCAAAATAATTTTTCACATTTTGGAAGATTTGTGCGGATGTACGATTTCAATTAAATTATTTGTTTTTGGATTATTAAATTATTTCGTGTTTTCAATTTATTACATAGTTGGCATATGTTTAAAAGCGTATTTGAACAATTAATTAAAGAATACAGATACTTTAACTTTCCGATGGGCGCGGGGTGGATTTCACTTCATTTGAATATTTTACCTTATGTTTTACGTCATAATCCAATTTTATGCAAATGGGTGACTTTTCCTAAAACTGCCCAATGAATCAAATATACTTATCAAAAAAAATATATCATAATTATATATTCGTTGTAAACCAATTTTTTACATTGGAGGGCGTGGGATGGATTTCATCCCAAATTGAAAATTTAATGAAATATAATTTCTTTTCATAGGTATTTTACAATAAGTTAAATTATTTATAAAATAAAAACAAATAGTATGAAAATGTTTGTATTATATTATATTAGAACAACTGTGATAATATTAAAATTGCTCATCAATTGTGACATCAGGACCCGGTATATAGCATGCATGAGCATTCTCGACAAACCGATTTAATAGCAAACGTACGGCGGCTAATTTGTCCGTCCTGCATTCCTTGTCATTTCATCGTCAGATCTCAAGAACATTCGAATTGGTAGCAAAAAATATACGTCGGTCATGTTCATGTGACCATAGTTCTAACAGACTTTTTCCGTTTGCTTCGTATGTCACACGGGATAACCACAGACCAACACAAGTTTTTAACTCAATTAAATCTATCGCCGTCCAATTTTTACCTAGAGTTCTACGCCCATCTTTGTGGAGATCAATATTGTATCCCACATGTCTACAAAATTATTTTCTTTAATAAAATCTATTCTAACTTTAACATTAGTTTTTTCTCTCAATTGTACATAGGTATTGTATGTAGGACATAATGATTCAGGTAGAATAATAAAACTATATACTTATATTATATAGTTATATTATACTATTATACTAAATTATAGTACTATAGTACAATACTATATTCTACTTATAAAACACATTTCTAATTTGATAGAAATATTTTAGAAATTACCACTACAACTAGACATGACTAAAAAAGCGATATAAATTGTAAATTGTTGGCATGATAAGTTTGTATAATTTACTGGGGTTAAATCCACCCCACACCTCCGGTGTAAGTGATTTTTTTCGTTCATCGAAGGGTCAAATAATGTAAAATTAAAAGTTTGTATAGGTGTAGTATTTTGTAAAAAATATTAACTCATTTTTAATTATCGAGAAATGTAGATTTTCTTAAAGGAGACACTTTTAAGACAAAAACACTAAATTTACCAGAAGTACGCTTGTTAAAAATTACGATTAAAAATATTAAGACGCTTCTTAAAAATTTATTGTTAGCACATTCGCTTACATTTCTTCACTCATGTCGCGTCTAGTATTAATTCATTAATTCATTTATTAATTTATAGTTGAATGTAAGATCTGTTATTATGTATTTTAATATGTTAGATAATTATGATAATTCTGGAAATGTTGTGTAATCGCGCATTATTTAAAAGTTAAACATTTTGTTTTAAATAAGACCTATGTACTAACATATACCTACTTTCAAATGTTTGAGAAAATTCATTCATATTATTTCATCATAATTATAAAACCATCAACTATTTTGAAAGAAACTTATAACTATATTAAATGAATCAAGTGTGCGTTTCGTTTATAACAAAATATGAATAAGTCGTTTCAAGGGATCAAAATATTTCATTGAAATACATAAGAAAATGCTTCCAGTTTCAATAATCAAATGAAGGAAGCGGAATTGATAGCGTAAATATAAAATTAATGTTTTAACGTTTTTGTTAAAAGAGAAATATAATGAAACAAGGAGTAACTATATTTGTTGTTCCATACCACGGTTTGAATTGAACGTTTTTAGAGCCCTCTAAAATCTTCAATCATGGAAGATTATTTTTGAAATTATCTAGCCCGTCCCATTTGGAAAAAGTTACTAAGTTAACGCCCCTAAACGGGATAAATATTTAAAGGACATAATTAAAGAAAACTGTTTAGTTAAAAGTAATTTTAGGATGAAGTAATCATTTATTAATAATTTTCAGCTTTATTAATTTCTAATTCTAAACATTACGTAAACATCAATTTTAACAAACCTTTTCACAATACGCGTGCACCCGTTTTTGTAATATCCTTGAAGGAAAACTAATCGGATTGATAAAATGAATAAAGAGCACTAATCTCCGATATTAACTAAAGCAAATATGAGTAACAACGCAAACTATAATTAATAAGAATAATTATATTTTTTTTGTATCTATAGTTTATACAGTATTATGTGTAATTGTAAATTTACATTATTTATAAATTGTCTATGCTTTATATTTTATTGAAAATGTTACACCCTTGAAAACATTCCTTTATTAAAACTTCAATTCAAACAAAAATTAGAAAGTATATTTTGACCAATTAATTATAATAGATTAATTTATAATATTATAGATACAAATCTAGTAATTAGTGCATCGAGATATTCTAAATCAAATATTTAAACCGAGGTGATTTAATTATTTTTATTCGAATTTTGTTTGACTTAAATTGGCTGGTGTATTTGTTTGGACTGCTCTTTTACGCAACTTATTTGCTTAAATTTATGCAAAAAATTATTTTTGTCTTGAATTGACAATTAGGTCGTAACCCATACAAAGAACTTATCTTGGCTTATACATTATAAAGTTTGATGTCCGACACATTTTAGACTTCAAATTTTCAGGGTATATGTGGTATTTAAAAAAGATTAATTACTTTTAAGGGTGGCACATAACTTATAGTAAAATATATAAAACCTGTTATTCTTTCAACTTTTTAATATTATTCACATCTTCATTTGCTATTATTCGACTTCGCCGCGTCATCAACTTTTATAAACATATCATTTTTAGCGATGAGTCGATATGAACCTATATGTCGCTATATTGGAGCATCTGTGAGCACATACTTGATTGTTCTACTCATATTTAAAAGTTGATAAAGTAATGGTATGGAATGAACGGTTAATAGAACCATATTTAATCAAAATGTATCTGCGGAGAACGTAAAAATAAATGGATTGACGACGTGGTGAAGTCAAATGGCCCGGCATTCGGTCGACGGCTTTATCTCCTCTTGATTTGTTTTTGTGGGAACATCAATAAAGTCCGTTGTTTAATACTGCTTGTCCCAGAATATCGACATGCTATAATTTTTCAATATCAGTGCTGAAATAATAGTATTGGTATTGGTAATAATAATATCCTTCCAAAAATGAATAAAAATATGTGTCGACTTCCATTGTGAACGTTTACATTAATAAATATAAATTTTACTATGGAGAGCGACTTATAAGCCACGAATTTTTTTTTATGTACGACTAAAAAATCTAAGACTCCTTTTCCATTTGTTTATTTTATTATGGACTCTTCCTTTATTTATCATTCTACAACAGCGCCTATAGCTTTGTTGTACCTTATAAATAATAGAAGATAAACTGATAACATGTTATATTTAGTTGAAATAGAGGTCACAAAAAAACTCCAGTTCGTTGGTAGCTACAGAGTGGTGATCATATAATTCATTGCAAAGATCAATATTTATAGATTATTATTATAGTTTATAACCAAAACAATCTCTTAGAACTTTCAAAAGCCCATATAATTTATAGCATATCTGGTACATATTAGGATTTAAACATAAAATAAATATCTACACTTGAATATCGTTCAGCTTATACTAGTAAACTGCTTCTACAAAATGAATAAAGTGTGGCGCTTTTAAATTAACCCAAAAACATATACACAATTGGACCCATCCTGGAGAATAGTCTTCATACATATAAATTATACTAATTATATAATAAAATATAAACAATTTTCTAATAGTTTATTTACATACTTTTAGCTGGTTAAAATATTATAATTGGATCAAATAATATCTATGATTAACAGTTTCATTAAGAGAAGCATGCTTCTATTAGTAATAAAACTAAGTTTGAAGACCTTCGATTATAATAATTTAACATTAGAAATAACATTTGAAAAATGGAATTTAGCTATATATGGAAAACTGATGAACATTTATGAGATATTATATGAAGCAACACCCACCTACCCTAAATATAACTATTAAAATAATTATTACATGAATTATCTATCAATTCATATGTGGTTACATTAAAAATAAGGATCATTACATTACAGACACTTTAAGTAAATAACACAGTTCGATTAATGGCACGATATATATAAATTAACTTTGTGAACATAGGAAAATTTCAATCTTATTTATATTAAACGAGGAAATCGCAAATTGTTTTCTTATACTGATCAGGCTGTAGACAATTATACTTTAATTAATAAAAAATACTTCAGCGGTATATCTTGTATATTATAACGTAATTTAAAATGATGAAACGAAAAGTTAAAAACAAAATTAAATACTAACATATATTATATAAATATAAGTTGATATATATTTGCTACTTGTAACTTAACTAATAAGTAGTACAATGGATAGAAAACATAAATGTCTTAAATATTATCGCATGTGATTAAAACATGTTCAACAACTTTTGAAAGATAAATTTTTGATGGTCAACTTAAAAATATTATTATCTATTCACTAATAGAATATTTATACAAATCATAATATATTAATCTTAAAACTCCTAACATTATTTACAACAGATTTATTAACCATTTAACTGAAAATAAAATCAAAATGAATCTTTAATGATCTTATGATTTGTGTATTTTATTATATAACAAAAAGAGAATAAAATAAAAGATTTATTGAACAATTACCAACAATCAAAAAAGAGTTTCAAAACATTTTAAAAAGGAAAATATACTAATGTTCCCAGTTATCTGAAATTATTCTTTTTTCTTTCTTCCAACAAAAGTATCCATACATCCAAAGAAGAATAATTGTCCAATTTTGAAAGCAGTCCAAACTGGAATCAATCTGAGAAAATATAAATTATATGAATTCATAAAACAATCTTCAGAATAAAGTGTTTACATTTTCCCGATAACTAAAGATTAAATTAACACCCAAATATTTCGCCTGATATCAGTGTCCCAATTTAGCAATAATTCAAAATCGTCAACATTTTAGATACATATGCGCCCGTTTGATTTCTTTATTTAATGAATTCCATAAATATAATGCACGTAATGTGTTATTATATTTTCAAAAATTAAAAAACAGTATTAGTGTAACAGGGACGATTTCGCATTTCAAAAAAATTAACTGAAAATGACATTGTTTTAAATTAAATAAAATTGAGTATAATTATTACTTAGTCACAATTAGTAATTGTGTAATATTAAAGAAATGTTATAGTTTTTTAAAGTCGTTTTTATGTAGAAAATCCAATATTTGATTATTAATTGTTAGCTAAATTAAAGAATGACAATTTCAAGAGTAAAATTGTAATTGATCAATAACAAATTAATGTAATGAATTTGAATAGATTGAAATTTCTAATCTTCCAACAAAGTCTAGCTTTTAAACAAGGAGTTGATAATTGAACCTACGATTTAATTAAAGGGATAAAGTAGACAGTTTTGGGCATCAATAGGATGCACTGGTTGGACAAAATAGCAGCTATGATCTTTTGGACAGCGTATTCCATTTCCAACAGTGGAAATATTGGACTTCTAAAATATAAAGAAACAAAAAATTTGTAATATGTAAACACAAAATACAGTTTCAAAGCATCTTGAAACCAAAAATATGATAAATCAGACTGGAATGAAAATCTGAAGAATGGGTAAATTATTTTTAAAATAGAACGATACCTACTCTAATTATTGATATTTATAATAGTATTAAATAACATATTTTCAAATGGATCAAAACAATATATTCGATCAATATATACATTTTCAATCGATGAATATCAATAGTTAAATTATTTAATTGGATTACTGTTATATTACTGTTCATGCCGATTTTCACGGAAATTTTAAGGGACTATTTCTTCAATGAGATTTTTGTCTTTAGTGAACAACCTCTATTTTCAATTTTATACTTAAAGAAAACGAATAAATATTTATTATCTTCGCATTAATCGACTAAAGAAACAGGATTATAAACCGTAAAAGAAGGGAATCAATAATGAAAAACACATTAAAGAAATATTACTCATTTTAGTAAAACAATTAAGAAGATTTTTTTAAATATGCTAGACATATTAGTAAAAAAAGTATAACATTACATATATAAGATAACGCTAATACATTTATCCTTTAATCATAATATAAAATAAATGTTGACAATCCACTTTAAAATTTTAATGTTAGTGCTTTATTTGTACAGAATACTAATAACTAAGCAATTAAAGTTAAATTAATTCACAGAGTAATAACATCGTATTTGTGTCTAGATTGGCAAACTGCAACGTTTTCAATAACTAGTTTAGTTAGTTAGATAATAGTACATTTTATAAGTAACACGTATAAACTAACTGTTCTGCCAATATAGTAAGAACTCTGATCTCGCTTTTACGGTCAAGAGAGAATGGGCTGTACTTTGTCCTACAGTATCAGTTAAACTCTTAGTCGTCATAACACTTGAATCATAAAAATTGGTTTTTGTACGCGGTCAGATCGCGATCCATGTTGGATAATATCCAGCATAGTAAAAAGATGTTAATACAATAGTGATTTTTTCTCTCTAAAAGTAAAGAACTTTTCTATCCGAAAAGGATCAGACAAAATGCCTTCTAAGATTAATTTGTGAAAAATCAGAAGCTAACCAAAAAACACAATAATTACATAGATATATATATCTATGTAATTATGTAACTATGTAATTATTGTATATTGTAATTATATAGGAAGCTAGAGATAGTCAAACGATTTCAGTGAACATTCACATCACCACAATTTGAAATTAAAATAATAATAAAAAGGAACGTAAAATATTG
Organism: Vannuccia rotundouncinata; assembly: GCA_034780395.1. Classification (NCBI taxonomy): domain Eukaryota; kingdom Metazoa; phylum Platyhelminthes; order Proseriata; family Coelogynoporidae; genus Vannuccia; species Vannuccia rotundouncinata. The sequence continues at coordinate 109,038 of JAUZNC010035546.1, forward strand.
CAATTCCATTTCTATTCTATGTTTTATGATGGCACAATTATTTTTACCCAAATAAACAAATAAAATTGACTTACATAGACTTTACTCCATCAAACATTCCAGTATTAATATAGAATGGGCAGACGACAGTTGTGTTCAAATTTGGATTGCCAGTTTCGAAAAACTGATTTCGAAGGGACTCATCGATTCCGACAGCCGCAAACTTGCTAGCATGATAGTCTAAAAGTTGGGAGCTTCCAGCAATCCCGGCCAGTGATGACACGGTGACTACGTGTCCACGTCCTCGTTTCAGCATGCCGGGTAGAAAGGACTTTAGTGTCTGTGCAAAGAAGTTAACAACTGTAAACATTTAGGAATAGAGCAATTAACAACAATATTGTTTTAATTACAATTTCGAATCTACTAGAAATCAAAAACACGGTTACCCTTTCAAAATATTAGTATGGTATTCAGTTATCGACAGAGCCCGAGCATTAGTCAAGTAAATTATAGAAGTTATTTCAGATATCTTTCCGTTCAATTACTAATACTAGAAAAATTTCTTTATCGTAAACTCACCCGGTTATTAACTATCTCAGTATCAATATAAAGCGCTAGAGTAGCATTGAAATACATTAGTTTATAAGATGCAATAAGAGAAGGGTAGCATAACCTACTCACCCAAAAGTGAGCATGGGTGTTCACTAACATGCACTTTTCAATAAGTTCATCGGGTGAATCAAGCAGAGCTTTTCCTGTGACTATTCCGGCATTATTAACCAGAATGTCAACCTCAATTCCATCTGCCTTTACCTGTCGATTGAAAAGCATGCATCTAGGTTAAAACTTATGACATGGTTATGTTTATACTCAAATTTATGTTGATAAAGATCAGTGCCTAAATTACATGTTGGTATCTATTTTGGATTATAGTACATATATGTAAAGAAAAAGATTAATTTTCAAAAATTAAAACAAGTTTATGATGTAAGAACAATACAATGTTAGAATCAGCATCAGTGGAGTTCCGTCGTCCTCAGTCATTTCAAATTCATTCAAAAGTTTATTTTTCAAAGCCAATTTGAAGGTGAGGGTCTATGGAACAATTCTGGTCGAGTGTCAAGCTGTCAGGTAACAATAATAAAATGGCTGCCTATTCCATACCCAAGCAAGAAAAACATTAAATCACAAATAACTGCTTTATAGTGCATTTTGGATGCAAATAATATGTTACCAATAGATAGAAATATGAAAATAACGTATCTAAAACCACCATTATATTTTTGAAAATATCTCCATATATGACGATATAGACATTTTTTTAAATGATTAAAACAAAGTAGAAAAAAAGTCCCTTAATTAAAACTTGAAAAAAAATAATTAAAACGATAATTAATCATGAAACTTCGAAATGCCCACAACAACATACTTAAATATGATTCAAACAATTATGTTTTAGTGAATATCTCGAATACGAAGCCTCTGAAAATGTTCAGGACTAGGAAAAGACTAGAAAATGATCAGGAATCACGTAAAGGTCAAAAAGTGCTATGTTAGCAATAAAACATTTTTCTCCATTTAGTGATTCCTGAACATTCTGAACTATTGGTATTAAATGAATCCAAAATGAATCATAAAGCAGCTATTTGTGATTTTGTTTTTTTTGCTTAGATATGGAATTGGCAACCATTTCAATTTTTGGGCCATAGAGATCTTAAAATCAATTTGTCAGCTTGACACTCAAACCAAAATTGTTCCCTATACTCTTAGCTACAATTTGATACCAAGAACCAAACTTTTACATCAACTTGAAATAAAACCAAAAAATTACATTTTTACGGAACCCCACCACATCGTATAGAACAGTACATGATACAGTATAGTCTATCTGACCGTAGTCAACTTCGCTGACCTGATTAGGCTATACAGTAACAGACTTAGAGTGACAGATTCGTATGTACACTCAACCAAGCTCAAGAGTCAAATCTAGCTAACTTTCCTGAGCTTTAAACCTTCAAAGAAGGACGTGACATTCCTCTAATCGCTAATAATGAAATCAGTATTGCCTTGTGGAAAGCATATGAAAATGATGCCGATGATGCAGCCCTCACTCTAGCTCGAGCAGTAAGTATCGTACACGAAGAAGTATGAATACGGTCTTAAGATAGGAAAGCTACGAAATGTTCACGTTTTAATAGGTCTTTATTATTCGTATACAAAATAGTTTCACTATAGAAACTATCAGCCTGATACGTGTTGATTTAAAAAATTAATATTTGGAAATTTTCAGCCAAACCCCCCTCCCCTCTCTGTCTCTTAAGCTACGGAGCTGCAATTTAAGACCAACCCTAAGAAGACGCTGTAGTCATGAAGCATCAACTATGACCATTAAACTTTTGTATCGCGATTGTTTAAATAAATGTTTGTGGCTCTCGTAGTTTGAGTGTCATGAGTGTCATTTTGCAAAGATGAGATTTGTCAATGTAAATATTATCAACACATCTACATTATTAACTAAAGTATATAATTAAATGTCTATGTATCAACATTAATAATAAAGATTAACATTAATAAAATAAACAATATAATACTTAGCCCTATCAATAAAGATTTAAACTTCTGTTTGATTGTACCAGTATTTTGTATAAGACAACAATGTTTGTGATAAATAATAAAATAATACCGTCTGCTATTATAATAACAAAATTGTGTTTAAAAATGTGATTGTCTTGATAAAAAGTTTTGATTGTCTTGCATTCTCCATTAAAATTTTCATTTACTTTTAAAATTTCAAGTTTCTAAGTTTTAAAAAATCATATAAACAACATTAAATAGAACCATCCGATTAACCAGAGAAAGTCTTCATGTTTATTACACAAAACTTTACATTCATATTTATAATTAAAAAGACAATTGTAATATATATTTTTTAACATTTCTGACTACCAATATGAACAAGATATAACGAGCAGTATATTCACACAATTTAAATCTAGTTGATTTTAATACTGATATTACCTTATTGGCAACCTGGTAAATCTCCTCTCTTTTCGAAAGATCAACAATGTAGTCATGAACGCTAATACAACTTTTGTCACAGCTATCTACAGTCTCTGTCAAACCGTCAGCATTGATGTCCCAAAGGACTAAATTACATCCGAGCTCAGCGAATCTTTGAGAAAGAAGTCGACCTAAACCACTCCCTGAGTAATAAATAGGAAAATAGAATGCTTTGGGTTAATATTATTGTAAGTACTAGAATTCAATTTAGAAATTATGATCAAACAAAATGCCTGTAATATATATATATATATATATATGTGGTTATAGTGAATTACTTGTCTATAGAAAAGAAAAGTATAGGTAGGGTGGGGAGGGGAGGGGTGGAATGAGTATATATGTTACCGGCAATGTATTGAATCAGGCAGTCTATAGAATGCCTAGTCAATCTATACAATGACTATCACAGC